>JABMIG010000015.1:895095-922595 GCA_013187285.1 Cyclotella cryptica | reverse complement strand
GAGGGGAGGCTTGGTCAGCCATAGTGGCTGCAAATTTATTATGAGAAAAAGATCAAAGATGGTGATAGATCATCACATTGCACCCAATTAATGAAGTACATAGTCCAATGAGGTACTTGGTATGTTGTTCTGCAGTTCATAGATTGACAATCATTTGTTGTGCAGTAATGATTTTATAATTGTAATGTTACTGCATCACATTCGTAGGTCAGAAATCTGGCATAAGGCTTCTCAAACTTGTATTTCTGTAATAGAAAAGAAAAGATTAAAGTTAATTTATTTTGCACAAGAAAGAATCAATAGAAAAATAAATAGTATTTGCTGTTTTGTTAGCTACACCATCTGTTTGCAAGTGCCATAAGAATTGGTTTATAAGTCTCATTTGATTATAAGTTATGATTCCTCCACCCAATTGTCTTGACATTGATGTTTTGGCTGAGTTAATTGTCCCCTGCAAATCTAAGACCAACAAGAATATATTGTACCCACACCGGCATGTGTAACTCCAAATAACTCCCTCTGTTTTTGAGGTATGTTATTTGTTGCATAAATCCACTAAAAATCATGTTTTCCATCATGTTGGTGGGATTCCTCCCTACTAAAAATGAACGGTCATGTGTTGTTTATCCTATTGGTTGTGGCAAGGCATTAGTGTTGGAGAGGAAACTGAGCCATGGAGTTGGGTTGTGGATTCAGTTGAGTTGGTTGATGGGATCACTTTCCCTGGGTATCAAGTTTAGGTGGATGGATTCCGGTGCAAACAGCCAAAAAACAGTGCCAACACCAAAGATTATAAATAGCAAAGATACCTATATTTTTCAACATGGAGGCTTCACTAACGTTGTTTGGAGCATAAGATCCTTGAAATTGGTAACTTTTGACATCTTTTTTTATAATAATAAAATCATAGTCAGTGTGCACCAACGAGAGTATGGCCGAGTGGTTAAGGCGATCGACTAGAAATCGATTGGGTTAATCCCGCGTAGGTTCGAGTCCTGCTACTCTCGGTTTTTTGCCATTACCGTGACCTCCGTTCTTTTGCTCAACGCTTACTCTTTTACTCCACCGTACCTTCGCATGAGACAAAAATCTCATTTTGGCGTGTTTTCCTTTAATTTACAAAATTTTGTGTAAAACTTTGACAGGGCCTCTTACACAAATCGCCCATATCATTAACAGTATTTCTTCTTGAATCAAAATTCATCTCAATCCTCTATATATTATTTACATCATGTACGGGGAAAGGGGTAGAAAAAATAATGAGTTTACATTTTTGGTTTTTGTACTATATAAAATACTTCGAAAACACACTAATTTCCGTAAACAACGAGATGTGTCATTCGATCTGCACACATTTCGGTATGCTCCAATTTTGCATGGCACGCCACGGGTGTGAGCCGAAAGGATGACCGTTCAAACCCGTTTTCCGTTGCCAAACTTGTGACAGGAAGACGCTACGCTCGGTATTGTACTGTACCATAATGCATAAAGGAAGCACGAAACATCACCACGGTACGGTACGATACTGTGGTACCATACTATAAAATAAATAGAGACGTACTTTTATAGTCCTCCCTCTCAATGTTGTATTGTACATGATGACAAACTTTTTCGTGGACACTGACATCGCTGTGATGAACGAAATTCGGATTGACTTTTGACTTACAGTTATGGTGACTGTGCTACAATAAAAGGAACCCTTCAATGTCCAACTCACTCGCAGACTCCATAACATCGGAAAGCGAATTGCTCACCATGTCCTACGCACGAGACATCAGCAAAGCAGGCGCGTCATCCATCAGCGACGAATCCTGCACCGAACAAGAGAGGGAACAAATTGCAACACTACCGAAGTCCACGTTCAGCTCATTCGTGTCGCCGGCTGAGAGGAAACGGAGGCAGCTGGAAAAGTTGGAGGCTATGAAGAAGGACAGTGATAAGGAACACACGACGGCTCCCCTTGTCGCGGCGGCTGCGCCAGATCCAGAGCTCGATGTTGAAAAAACATTGAATGATGCCACCGACGACCACTCAAGCGAAGAAGACAGCGACGTTTCTGACGAGTCGAGCGAAGAAGACAGCGACGATTCAGATGAAGACACTGGATCATCTTCTTCTAGCAGCACCAGTCGTATCTCGAACCGGAGCGCCTCTCACAATTCTTCGGCTAGCAACCAAGACAAGAATGCAGAAAATGGCAAGGAGAAGAGACATCCCGAGTTCGTTGTGCCGTTGGTTGCGTCTGTTGCGGCAGTATCCACTGTTGATGTGGACAATACTCCCGAAACTACTGTCCCAGCTGTCGAAGATGAAGACGCAAGTGAAATACCACCGGAATCCGACATGCAAAAACGTAAACGAGCAGCCATCCAAGGCGTAATGAAGGATATATCCCTCAGTCAAGTAGAGAGGAATCGGAAAATCCAGGACATCATCGCTGGAAATGCCGACTTGGAAAGTGCACAGGTCGCTGCGCCAACGCAGGCGGCGTCAGTTCAAGCTCCAGTTGTAGTACCGACAGCTGCTGGAACTACCACACCAGGCGCCACCGCAAATGTTGCGAACGATACCCCCCACACTGCCGAACACGTGAGTGAAATGCCACGAGACTCACGTGTGCATAAGCACACACGATCATCCGCACGAACACTTGCGAAGGATTCCTCCCTGAGTCAAGCGGAGACGAAAAAGAAATCCAGTAAAGCTGGCTGGGGGGTGGCTGAGGTGCCACCCCCGCGGGCATCGCCATATGAAGCACCACCAGCAGCAACGCGAGATATGTCACCACTAGTTGCTGTGGCAGAGACATCAAACCAAACCGTTGTAACGACAAAATCTGTTGCCCTTGATAACGCTTCTCGAAATATTTCCTACAGATCGGCATATGTGACAGAAAGCTCCTATTGTGTTCCTACTTCCACAGTAGATGCTTCAAAAGTGTCAGACGCGAAGTCACAACAAGGGCATCCCCAACAGAGACTTGAATCGAATTCCGAGCAGCATTACAAAGAACGAAAACAAGGAGTATTCAACGATCACAACGAAGAAGAATACGAAGTATCAGCTGTCGGATCTGCAGCTGCCATTTCTTACGAAACACAATTATACGAACAGAAGCGAATGGAACTCGAAATGCAATTGGAGCAGAAGAGGAAGGAAATGGAGATGCAAATGGAGAACCAGAGGAAAGCTCTCGAACTAGAACAGCAGCGTAAAATCAGAGAGATGGAGCTTCAGCAACAGCTAGAGCTCGAAATGGCGCGGCAACGTCGTCTCGAGTTGGAACAGCAGCAGAGAGAAATGGAATTCCAAGCCGAGCAAAGACGTATCCGAGAAGAAGCTGAAAATCGAAGACAAGCAGAGCGTCATCGCATGGAAATGGAGAGATTGCGTGATTTAGAACGACAGCAATCGATGCGTCAGATGCAACAGGACCGAGAGCGGCAGGCGCAGGAAGAGTTAGACCGTCAACGAGAAATGGATATGTCTCGCGCTGTTGGGAATTCTGAAAACGCGAGCAATCTCTCCGCTGTAGCAGCAGCTAGAAATCTTATGTCTCGAATGAATTTCTTCAGACCGCCTCGGCCAAACTCCCAGGCGAGATCATTGAGGTTTGATGGGGTTGATGACGAGGAATTGAATTGGCGATTGGACTGCTATGCTTCTTTAAGTGACTTTACTATTGTGGTTCACCGTGCACTACCCGGTCCTTTTGCCCCTGATTTCGACGTTGTAGATCGGAATGCGATCGACGTTGTTATCGGGACGGACGGATCTCCTTTAATAGATGTTTATTATGTTCACAAGGTCATGTTAGCTGTAGGGCATAATCGATCAGAGCTGCTTGGGCGTCGTATTCGTGATGCTGAGAGCACTTCACGTGAAGGGTCTCCCGATGGCCATTCTTCTGATGTCAACGTTCACGAAACCGTCCTCTTGGAGGGCGCTGCTGATGTGATGGGTGTCATGCTTGATTTCTGCTACTTTCCAGAGCGTCCAGTAGATATTAGTGTCGAAAATGCCGTTCCGCTTCTTTACTTAGCCCAGAGATATAAAATCAGAGCGCTCCTATCCAAGGCGGAAGAGTTTGTGAGGGAAAATCTCGAATCCGCCAACGCCGTTCACTTTTTACTCGACGCTTACCTTTATAAGTTGGAGGATGTCCTACTTCGATCCATCGATGTGACAGCATCGCACTTTGACGACAGGATCGATTTTGATCCAATATACAAATTGCCCACACAGCTTTTTCGCCGCATCATTGCCTCAACTAGTTTAAAATGTGATTCTGAGCTACTGAGTTTGGTGGTTTATTCATACTGTGGAGAACATCACCGTGATGAAATTGACGTTGAATATTTTAGGGAAGTCACTAGGCCAAAGCTAATGCCGGAGTTAGACTCCTCTGTTGCACTAATGATGTTGAAATTCTACGTTGATCTGATAAGGAAAGAAGACGAAAACGGTGATGTTATGGAAGTGTTGCAAGATGATAATCTGACCAACCGATGCGTTTCAGTTATTGCGAAAAATTGGCGTCATGAAATCTGTGAGCCATTGATGATCGATACTGAATGGGAGGGAACTGCTGCATTGATAAGGAGGAACCTGCCGCCTCGCGAACCAGCATCACTTCATCGGTTACTGCCATCGCAGCTACAGAACCGTATACTTGAAAGATGTATTCTGGCGGCAATGGATGATACACAGGTAGAAAATGGTTTATCTGACCATAAAAGTAAAGCAATCGCCACGGCACCAGAAGGTCACGGGACAAATTACGACAATCATGCTGTGGTCATGGACAGCGTAAAAGCTGAGCCGGAGCATGCAAGGAAAAGACAGACGAGAGAAAGCAACCGCACCCAGACTGAACTTGAGGAATTGCAACAGAAAGCATTCAAGCTTGAAGCTGAACTTCAACAGAAATCTGCGACCCTTGAGGAATATAAATTGGAACTCAAGAAATTCAGACGAGTGCCCGGAATTCACAACTTTGGCTCTATTTCCAAGAAAGAGCCCACTGTTATAGATAAAACAACATGCACTTATAGTGCTAATCCAGATCACCACTTTCCATTGCATCGGAGGGGAAGCAAGCCTCCAACGCAAATGCCGAAGTTGGCGACGGAGTTCGAAAATTTAGGAAGAGAAAACGGTTATATCTACAATGATGGTCACGGTGAATTGCTCCCTGTCTATTACTACATTGGAGAGCGATGAGTCCCAATTCAGAGTCTTCCTGCTTACATGGTGAATGTCAAAATATTTGTATCAGTGTTACTTGCTTTGACCTATTCATTATTTGTGTTATTGTAGGAAAATTATGGCAGTCATACTTTCACAGTGGGAGTGTCATATAATCCTTAATTATGACTTCAAGCAATTGTGAAAGAGCATAGTGTAAATGAGCCCACAATTAACCTTAAAACACACCAAGTCAACAAAAACCTGAAATTTTGGTTATCAACGAACATCTAAAACTTGACAATCATGAAGAGATAATGTATTGTGCTTTGATGTAAGTGTCAATGCATTACTACATCATGGCCACGTATCATAATAAAGTTACTATTAACTAAGATTCAAATTAAAGCTTCAATTGGCTAAGTCCTACAAACCAAGCTACTACAACAACTATAATGTAAATCTAATGCATAGAAGTTGGTCTACCACCATCACATTGACTAATAGATACCAAATGTTGCTTGATATCATCCCACATGTCATCCCAAAGAAGAGTCCCTGTCTACCAATTTCAGAAGTCTTTTGTCAAGTCACCATAATGCTCAATTGTCCCCATAAACCTCCACAATCTAGATGAATTTGCTCTAGTGTCATTTAAATAGTCTCTGCATTGTCAGATTGACACAGATTGCACCTACTTGATAGATACAATTAAACATTTCCTATGGCATTTTCTCCGTGACCTAACTGAGATGAGAGTTGAGCGAGTCTCACATCAAAAGGGTTATTGTCATAACAAAACATCAGAAACAAGATAATGAATGGATTGATGTTGTAGCCATCACTGATATAATAGCTGAGGATTGTGATTGTGACTTTATGTTGTAGAACAAAAGACCAACACACCCAGAGACCATTAAATTTGAAAGTATAAACAGTCTATCAATATGAATGTATATATCATCCATTGCAAACAAAAAAACATCTTTCTGACTCCGTCACAGTCAAATAGATCATTGTGTGAGAGTGCTTAAGGCAAAAACTTGATCTTCTGATACTGTTAACATGATAATTTTTGGACTTGCTGTTGAAAGTGAGTGATGTTCATCCCAGTGTAAGGGTGGTGTGAGAGAATTTGTATGATGTAAGGGAGATTTATGGTTTGTTTCTGCCGATCTAATACCATTTGAATGTGACTGTGATAACATAATAAGTCTAAATTTATCAAGTGTAAGGTTGGCTTAAAGGTCATGTACCACCAAAATGCACAATCCTTGGTGTGTCCAAGAATCTGACCATCCAGACACATGAGAATGTAGAGGTGAGGGGGGTTACACTATTTGAGCTGCACTATCTTTTCATTATGTCAAATGATTGATTTTATGAAAAAGTGCAAGAGTGGTGTGTAAGTGAAGTTCTCATGTTCTTTTGAAGGTAACAGCATATTGATCCTAATTCTTGAGCTTTGGATGAAAGTGGCGTGTTACTTGAATAGCCTCCGCTTGTCATTATCATATGTGTCCTGTAAAACCCAATCGAGCACTTTGTAGCTGATCATTTATACAACACAGAATTCATTTTTATGGAACACCATAATTGGTGTTTACAATAGTACCATTTGACCTAAGCCAAAATGGTGGAATAAGAATTAGGATGTACTAGATCATGAAAGATTAATCATGAGATTAATTTGCTACAGAGATATGCTAATCAAATCCAATTGATTATCATGGGATTATTATGTTAATTATTTATGAAGTGACATTTGTTAGCCACCGCTTGTGGCCAAGACAAAACTATTGTTTGATCTAATGAAAATTACTGCTGTCATCGTGCTGTAATTGAAGTTAGGTACGCCATAATCAGCCCACATCCTGTGTAATAATCACTATTGTAGTTCATGTAATCCTGAATCAATCAGCAACAATGCAGTATTACTATCTTAATGTATCAAGATTAACCTCAACGTCGGCTAAATCATGGAGCCAACACTACTCGTGGCTCTATGATGCTTTAGGGCTTTCTCATCAGAAACTTTCGTTGTGAGATACCGGATTTGCGAGCAAAGCGCAGCTCCGATGAAACCGACTATGACAAAAACCCAGTTCAAAAAGAAGAAACTCACACCAGATCCCCCAGAAACATCAATGATAAAAGTGCAAGACAAGCCGAAAACGAGAAAGATGAAACCATAGTTTCTGAAACAAGATTATGATTCAAGTTAATGAGATTTCCAATGTGCACGCATTCATTTTGCGTAAAGATTGCTGCACTCACGTTCCCATATGCTTGTCACCAAAGAGGAACGACGCGATTGAAGGCAGCAGACAGTAATTTGCTCCCCAGAGTCCAAACAGCAACACAACTGCTCAAAGATATAACATCAAATTGAGTAAAATATGAGAGCACTGGCGATGGCTGGGAAACGATGATGAATGGAAAAACTTCAGACTCACCACTAAGCCCAAAACACAGCTTGCTCTGAACAGTTAACGTGTATATGATCATAAAGACGGGAGATGCATATGAAGCCACCTCAAGCTAGTAACACAGAATGAGGAGGGTCAGTGAAGATCAAAAGAAGTCTTTTCGTTAACGAAAGAACTTACCGCTTTGAAATGACCAATTTTGTCAGCTGTTGCGCCCCACACCAATCTCGACACACCGCTGCTCAAGCATCCCAAACACCCTACGACTGTAAATTGGTGAAAACATCATGTTATGTGAAACCTTGTTATATCTTTCTCAAAGAACAACAAGCGGCACGGCCATTGATGGAGCTTGTGCCGTTACTTCGATTGGTTTTGGTCCGCACTTACCTGTAATGAAATGGTCGTCGCTTATTGCAGTCTGTCCAAAGCTTTTGTACGTCGCTGGTCAGAAGGGTGAATCGTAAAGTGGAGTGAAGAAATGAATTGCATTAAGTTACATGGAGTTCACAACGACGGATCGCTACAATCTTCACTCACCCGCCACGTAAAAGCCCGAGACACCGGTAAAAATTTTGGTCGCTATCAATAGCCAACATAAAGAGTCTCGAATCATTTGAGGGGTTGTTAGCTCGAACGTAGTGGTAAACTTTACGCGACTCCCATATCTCTGATGACCTTTTCCTTTCACAAACGCGGACGTATTAGGTATAGTAGTATCATCACCAGAGGTCGGCGTTTCCCCATACCCACTTCTGTTCTTTGCGTTGATTGGTGCTGATTCTCCCTTACCAATGCCAGCCAAAGTTGGTTCCATGCTGTGGCTGTCATCGGGAGGGCTTATTAAGAGCGAAGCGCCGAGGAAACCACAAACGGCATAAATTGCTCCCAACAGTCGAAACATAGAGGGAACTCTTCCAACAACAGGACTTGTCTCCGGATCATAGAGGCCGGTGGATCCGTCCACTGGGTAGTTCTCCTTGTTGACAAAGGTCGTCGCAATCAAGCCAAACAGGAATGGTCCAGCACCAGTTCCAGTCGTAATAACCCCAGTAACTATTCCTTTGCTTTTTTTGAAGTATTTAAACCCACAAACAATAGGCGAAGAATACGAGAGCCCGATCCCAATGCCAACGATTCCCTTTTAATGACAGGCAATAGAAGGTCAACGAGTGATTTGTAAAAAGAGGGAGAAAAATAAAATAAAGAGACCTGCCTGGCATGCCACTAAGGTTGAGATAGACTTGCAGTAGGATGATAAATAAGTCCCAGAAGAAATCAGTGCCGCCCCAATAAAGCAAGTCGTGCGAGGTCCAATCTTCTTCTCGAGCTGCCCACCCAGATACATGAATAACGACTGTCCCAGAAATACTGCAGTGTATACATGCAATGTATTGTGATAACTAACATCTGGATTGAATTGAACCAGGTAGGACGTAACATATGGGGTTACATTGCCCCACATGATCTGGATAAATGCGAATGAACAGGCGTATCAAGATGGCGTTTGAGGGCCAGCAGATATGCAATTCGACCTTTCGACCATCCAGAGTGACGCTTACCTTGATCCCGACGATAAAGTGAAATATCGTCCCACCCATTAGAGAGAGAATGGAATCAACATTTATGACATCTTCTTGGTAAGCCATGTTGATATATTTTTATCAAACTGTAGCGGAGCCAAAATTGGAGGAAGTCAAGAAAACGCGGGGTGAATTATGGATTATGATTCAAGAAGATAATAATGTATATCGCGGTGTGAAACGAGGAGACTCGAATATTGATAATGCTCTTTTCACCGTTCTCTCGATGTCCTTACCAGGGATTGGATTGGGGTCTGCTGATGTTTATTTTACTGCAATGCTGTCAGACCGCTCTATGGTACGCCAAGAATCAGGATCTCAAAGCTTGACTCTATCTTCCAACGAGACAGAATGAATAGCGCTACCGTAGTCTACTACCACCGGGTATGGTATGGTATGGTACGATAGCAATCTACTGCTTTGATAAAAGATCCGCGATATATCTTGTAACGTGTATCCCTCCTTGGATGAGACTTGTATGGTATCGGCTTCGTCGGCTTTAGGTAGGTAGGTAGGTGGGTAGGAAGGAATTGTACTTATGATAACTCGTTGGCTCTACCTAGAGAAGATACTATTATAGTCGTACGTAAAAGTATGAGATAGTCCGAGGTGAGAAGTCTTTTGTCCGTGAGACTCCGTGATACGATAAGGGTACGTACACGGACTTCTAGGGTCTTCTTTCCAAGATAGGCTTTTTCCCCAAAGAAGGATGCCTTGTGCTTTCATAAAAGGACATCGTTCCGACCTCAAGAATCGCTTGCGTAGCCGCCCCAACAGAACGCGCCAAGAACCATACTCTACTTGAAGGATTGTATTGTAATGTAACCCAGCTCCAACAAGTGTCTTTGTTCCACCGGCCGTCCTACCTCTTCCAGCGCCCGAAAGTACATGCAATGGACCGCCTCACTGAGCGACCCCTTCACAGTGTGGCCCTGACCGATTTATCTGAACCAGATGATGTGTCTGCCCTCTCCATGACAGGGGCCAGCGTTATCGCTGCCAGAACTCATGCCTCATCCTTACACAACAAAACGACGAAGGGCGTCGACAAAGTCATCCCTGAAGGCGATGACGCAGAGAACGACTTGGCGGACGTGGGAGAGCAAGAACCTCGTTCTTCGTCAGACATGAACGCTTGTCGTGCTAGAAATTCTTCGCGCTATCGCCGTTCGTCTCTTCCCGTGTTACCGACCAAGCCTGATTCCGTTGGCTCGAATGGTCGATTATTCCCAGATTACCAATCAGATCATGTTCGCACCTTCGAAGAATGGCGAAAAAGCAACCGGAAGAAACGACACAACTCTAAGAAGCATCACAAAAAAGATCGTAGCAACGAGCTACTGGACGTTGTCCAGCAAGCCATGTCACCCTTGCCAATCGACGAAATATCCTTCCCCATTACCCGTGACCCATCATCAATTCACGAGTATCATGATTCGATCATTCCTACACGCCAACGCGCACCATCGAAGGAAACACAATCCGTTGCGTCCACCGCGGAATCGACTGGATCGCGTTACCAACGAAAGGACTCGCCACAGGCTTCCAATGTGAGCGGGAGCGGCATCATACCCCTAGGGACAGCTGCTGCACACACATTGAGTTCTCAAAATGTCGACCTGCCCGTCATTCCCCCTTCGAATGACAAAACATTTTCCTCCAGCTATGATAATCACGAGACACAAAACAATTTACAATCAATCTTTCAATCCCATTCTAATCGTGACAGTCTTTCTCGTGGAACAAATCAATCCGGGCACGACCGTCTGGACAAATCCTGTCACTCTGTCCATTCCTCTGCTCATTCCTACACATCTTGTTCCCACATCACGATTGAGGACATTAAACTTATCAAAATTGAGTTAGAACGTGCAAAAGTCGAAGAAATTCAAGTTGCGGAGCTGCATTCTAAGCTAGAAAATGATATCTTAACATTAGTCAAGCAAGTGGAAGCACTCGACAAAAAGAAAAATATCATTGAGGTCGAATTGAAATCAACAGTGGCAGAGAGGGAGAGGCTGCAATCCTGTTTGAGTCAATGTTATGACGAGAATTCCAGATTGATTTCGGTGTTGCGAAATGCGGAAGAGGAGGAGGACGCCAAGAGATTGGATGATGTGTTGAATAGGATGCAAGCCAAGATGAGAGCTCTGAGAGTAAAGGATTTCAAGAATGGGAAGAGTCAGAAAGATGTTTGAATCATCCGAAGGGAGAGACAAGGCATGTCAGTCATCATGATGTCAGCTACATGTAGTGGTATCCATTCTTCATACGTAATTTCATTTTATGATATTTAATTTAGTATTGAAACCCATGTCACAATCAAGGTCATTAAATAAATGCCTTTCCTGATTATCTCTCAGCTTTATTTGTCTTGTATGAGTTCACCTTGTATAGAAGATCTGCTATTCCTTTCACTGGTGGTAACCTCACTCTGCATGGATAAAATTGGCCTAAAACAAAAGTGAAAATAAATCAAATTATCGTGTGTGTGAGTTAAAGCACACAACACACTCAATCCAAGTTGCTACTAATATAGCATTCTGGTCACCATAAACAGATGGCATCATGTTAGCCCTTATACCAAAGAGATGTGAAATGCAGGCAAATGGGTGTGAGTCATTATGACTAATAATGTACCTGTATAAAGATGCCTGTGATTCAAAGTGACATAAATCATCATGACAGCTGCAATTATTGTTAAATGATTGTTATGCTGACACTCCATTGGGGATTACAGACTCTAGACACAGATAATACTGTCAGCTTTGGTATCATGATCATTATGATGATAGGAAAGACAATTTAGCACCCATATGGGAAAGAATAAAATTGAACTGACTAACTGTGATGTGGGATAGCATAGCATATTAATCCTACACATGAGTGTGACACCTTCTTTCTTTATCTTGTCCAAATATCAGACTACAACTTGCAGAAATAAAATGTTGAGGACAGACACCTCGTATACAAATTTCAGGTTGTCACAGGTTCAAGGTTCATAGCACATATTGCACATAATTTTGATGTTAAACTGTTCTGACCTGGTGAATCATTTGCACTCTTCTTGAGCCTTTTCTAGATTTGGAAAGATAATCTTTTAGAGCAATCAATTAAGTTTCTTGTCGTTCACAGCTAGATTGTTGGGATGCAGGCAAGGCTCATGAGTTGGAAGCTCTGTCACTGCCAGGTTCAACTACAAATAAGTAGTGATTATGCCCCAGCCAATGCTGATTAAAATTACTTTTGAATGCTATGGTATTTTATATTTATGGTCAGTTTTGGTCAGTTTCCCCAAATGGTCACAAGACAAATGGTTTATATAATATATTTAATCGAAGTTAGGGAGGACACAAACAAGATTTCAAACATTTTTGATTATTAAATGTAGGAATATTTCTATTAATGTCCATATACATTTGCAGGGGTTATTTAAATTGAAATCACTCGATACACCGTATATTGATTTTACGAAACCGTCGATTTTTGAACAAATCGACGAAATTTGATAATATTATTTCTCATTAATGGCTGTATATCAAGATACGAACCTCTCTGGCAAAATGCGCACACACCAAGTGCGCGCGCTCAAAAACAATGAACGCGTTATGTACATAACGACCCACTTCCGTGCCCCCGCATTTTCTGTTGCTGGAAGTAAGGGTTTATATACATAACTTTCGTGAACCCCCCCCCCGATTGTGACTCAACCATGGCGACCGACGACGAAACAAAGAAGAACTCACCCAACGACTGGTCTTTCGTTGTGGAGAGTATTCAAGGCGACGATGAAGATAGTGCAGGCAACTTCAGAGCCGACACCATGCTTTGTTTCCTCAAGCACGGAACACTTGCTCTCACGTTCCACGCCAACTCCGACTGCGGCATTGTGTGCAGCAAGTGCTTCCAATTTATGAAGCTGGGGAGTTTCGCACTGCACTGCGACAAGTGCAACAAGCAACTTGCGCCGTCCGCCAAGGTCATACAAGAGTGGACGGACTCGGACAAGAAGTGGGCCAACCTAAAGCGTGAGTTCCCCCAAGAGTTCGCCGACAAGACCAGGGTGAAGATCGCCCAGCACAATGGAGTGTCCGCATACGTCATTCACCCACGTCTATATCTTGGGAAGATGGCCTCCACAATTACCCTCAAGACCATCTGCATCACAGATGGGTGTACCCACGTCTTCGCATTCAAAGCGCTCCACAGGCACTTCAAAAATTGCCACATGAACAAGTCGTACTCCGTGTTTCCTGCAGACGTTGTGGAGGCACCAGCGACCAACAACATCGAGGATAGCTCTGAAAATGAGGAGGATGCAAGTGTGGAAGCATCCGATCCCGCAAACAATGAACCAGAAGATGAGATCGCTGAGAACGTGGAGGAAAGAACCGAGGAGGCCGGTGTTGATGGGACGATGGACAAAGATCTCGACAACCCGGAAGATTACGATGATATTGATGGAGGAGAAGAAAAACGAAGCGATGACAAGAAGACGGATGACAAAAAGGAGACTGACAATGAAGCAGAAGAGAAAGAAGTAGACGAAAAGTTCACGGGAGGACGAAACAACACAGCCGCTGACACGCAGGACATGGACTGCGAGCCCTTCGAGGCTGACGACGGCCCATCGGATGATGACACAGAAATGGGGCGGGAAGAGAATAAAGAGAGCCACACTCATGCAAAAAAAACGGACAAGTTAGGAGAAAATGCTCCGGTCAGGAAGAGCTCACGAGTCAGCTGCGCTCCGAAGCGATACTGAAGGAATATGTGAAGAAAAGGTGGATTTTCTACGGTCGGCTTAATCTATTTGTTTGATTAGCTTGGCGATCAAAAACAATGCAACGAATGAGGAAAAGACATAGTTATATTAATTGTTAAAAAGCGCTTTGTTATGGTTTAAATTGGCTGGAACTGTTCATTGTTATAAATATAATCGTATTATGTTTACATTTTGCCAATAGCCCATTATGTGGCGAGTGACACGGACAAAGCATCTTTGTTATTTATATTACCAGCAGCCGCTGCAAGATTTTTTGCAGCGAAACAGATTGCGATTTGTAGAGACAGAGGAAGACGTACATTAAAATAAAGTGGCTTGTAGTACGAGTGAATGCCAAAATGGGCGGAGCGCCTCGCGCCAAGCGCCGTGCTCCCGCGCCTTTTAGTTTGTGAAATCATTTTATTGTTACACACTCTTTTGTGACACGATAACATTCCCTTCAAGTTTTAAAGAACCCTTGTTTAAAATTTTTCGTCTCTACGCCTTAAAATGATTTGTGACTAATGTTCCCTTAAAGTTTACAGAATGATTGTTGAAAATAATGTCAGACGTTACACACAAAGATATATTTTTAAAGGTAGGCATATATTAAAACACTAAGACTACCCATGTAAGTCCAAACGAAAAATGAATTATTTACAGGTAAGTTAAGATCAACTTATAGTTCTGTACCTGTTTTGGCAAAAAGCAAAAAAACTGTCTCACTGAAGAAGGAGAAGGAGAAGGAGAAGAAGGAGAAGGAGAAGAAGAAGAAGGAGAAGAAGAAGAAGAAGGAGAAAACGGCTCAGTTTCCAACACAACTAAGATTTTGAAAAAATCTTGATAATCGTGTGATATAATCAAAACAGTGAAGGTGGGAAAATATAAACCACGTTTTATGTATACATCGCATTGATATATGTAACAACACACGCAAGAAACGAACAAACCGTTGCATTATATATATATAGCGGTGGAATACGTAACAACATAGGTAGGGAGCATACATGTGGTTATTTTAGTAGATACCACCCATATTTAGATAGTTTGAAATTATGATTTATATTAGGATGTGAAGATAAATATTCGTTAACGCTGCGGTATTGTTGTACGTGAGAGCACGTAAGCAGTTCTTTCTGTCATTGAAAGTTTCCGGACTATGACATGTGAAACACACGCGTCCCAATAGGGGAAGGGGGGTAAATGGTCTCACGTACAAGTGTGTTAAATATATACCATCAGACACCCGCAAACGACCGTTATGTTCAGAACAAGCATTGTCCCGATCACATTTCACCGCTTTCAGTTTTGTGCTCGAATCTGAAGCAACCATGATGCGACCGGGAGCGGACGCCGGACATAGGTAAGAACTGGTTTTTAACGCGGCGCATGCCGCAACACATGGAGACCCTTCATAATGAATGAAATCTCACTAAGTTACGTATTGTATGGGCAGAGCCGGAGACAAGGATGATGAAGGGAACGATGGTATTTTGTCGAAAGAGAACGCGAAGCCCAACAACAATGTTGTTATCAACCCGTACAGGAAGAATGCGAACGGAAGCCGTGGAGAACATGCCGCGAGTGTGAGAAATCCCTACAAGAAGGCATGTTCAAGGAATAAAGCGGACGTCACTCTTCAACATTGGGCTATGTCAAACAAAAAGGTGCGTAAGAACATGTTGGGGGGGCACGCTAAATGTTTTTGTGAGCCCCATGTTTTGACAAACTCAATAAACGCGTGTGGTTCTTTCAGGGAATAATGGCAGCGAATCGCCCCGGCGACAGTGCAAATGTATTCGCAAAAATCTTGGAGGTAATTATTACTCATAATTTGTTCGATGATTTTTGCTAACGATGCATAACACAGTTATGTCTATAACATTCCAATTGAACTCGCAAAACAACCAGGTCGCGCTGGATGGAAGGTCGTGTTTCCTGCAGGGAAGTTAGAGGAGAATCCTAGCAAGGACAGTGCGACCTAACAGGTCTTGGTGGTAAGCATTTTGTTTTTGGTCTGACGTTAATGTCATCACATAACGCGAATATGTATATAACCTTGTCATTGATCTGTCAAAACAACCAGTCCAAGAAGGCCAGGGGTACAGAATGTGAGGACTATGAGGGTGTAGTTTACAGAAATCAGGTAAGAGCGTTTTGGGGTATAATGTATGTATGATGTTTATGTACATAACACGGGACAACTGACACAACTGTACATATATAAAATTGTTATGTATATCATAAGGGGGACATGGAGAGAACGCACCGAGACATGACCTCGAAAGGTGTGCACTGGGGGGCCAACCATCTATCTGCACGCAAACAGGAGAAAAAATTCAGTTGATTTTATGTATACATGTTGTTTATGTACATAACAAGAAGCTCACAACACAATCATATGTATATAACAATGTTATATACATAACACAAGATATCACTGAGACAACAGATGAGGACTCCAAACAGCATATAGTACCGTTGGTCCTGCCAACACAATTAGAGAGCAAGGATTCAGACAGTGATGATGAGGATGAAACGAAAGATGCCCTGGGGCACGGTGTCGACAAGAAACCGGCAAAGTATGATGAAGACGTGGACGGAGTCCAATCAGAAGACACTTTCAAAGGAAATGAAGTCAGGAATGATGAAAAACCAGTTAGGGTGAGTGGAGCTATGCCATGGATATGCATTATTAATTCCCAAGATGATAAACTGAACTAAGCAATGTTAATGTGGGACTCGCCAAGGACATGATCAACAGTCCAATTAAGAGCATTTTGAGCGAGGACGCAAAGGTGAGGTATGGATGTTCGTTTTTGACTAAGACATGGTGATAGAGTTCTGATAAACGGGGGGTTCGTTTGTTTGTTATTTTTTTATATTCTACAGGAAGATACCGTTAAATTAACAGACGAAGAGTCGTTGAACGTCAACAATGATTGGGTGAACAAACAATGGTCGACACACATTTTTTATGTAGGGAGAGGAGAACTACGGCACCCTTACACAAGAATGCGTACACCTAACCTAAAACTCATGAGCTGTTACTACAGGTGCAAATCTTACCGTTTCTTTGGTTGTGATGCTAAACTTAAATTAAAGGAAAAAGCGGGGGCTCCAGGTGAAGACGAATGGACTTTGGTTGGACACCACACAGAACTCTGTCAAAATAAGAATGGAATAAGAGCCACTAACTATGCTTCGCCTGGGAGAAAACAAGAAGGGGCAAACATGAGAGACATAACAGAGAGATTCAAGAAGAGATTGACCGAGTTGGCAGTTGACAAGATATGGTTGGCTCCGATGAAGTTTTGGAGCATGGTACGAGATGAAATGGTGGGAGCCGAGGAGGATGGTCCATTGACATTCCCCACTTCAGATGTGGTTAGTACTTGTTTTTGTGGATTGATTGCCATGTTGAAAAAGCACATGTACTGTAACTAATGCTAACTGCATCACTCTTTTTGTCTGTCGAATGGTACTAACGCCAACGAATACATGAAGGTATGTAAATAACGTGTCGATATATATAAAACAGTGTTCCCTGCTGACTTGGTGCATTTCTCAAAAACTGGTCTCACATGTGATGACCGCAGAAGGTATGTTTATGTAGTTTTTATGTATATAACAAGATGATGGATATATAAACAACACTAAACATTTTTGATCCTTGGTATGAACAGGTACGCACATAACGGTGTTATATATATACATACAACACTTCTGTGATTTATTCATGAGCTCTCCCTTTTTGTCCATCACATCATGCATATGGCAACACATACACGAAGGTATGTACATAATGTGTCGATATACATAACACAGTCTTTCACGCTAACACAGTGCACAATGGAATGTCACAATGTGAATGTGATGATCACACAAAGGTATGTTCATGTCATTGTTATATACACAACAAGATGATGAATATATATACAAACTAAACATTTTTTGACCTATTGTACGGGCAGGTATGTGATTAACAATGTTATATATTTAACAATCACACATTTGAGACTTTTTCATACCCCACACCCCTTGTCTGAACGCTTCGTCATCAAAGGTATGTACACACACATATTATGTATATAACAGTGCAATTTATTTGCACAATGAACTGACTAACACTGACACGCTGGTGCGTAATACTGCCCCCCCCCCCCTGCAAAAGGGATGTAACTTGGTAAGAAACACCCGTAGAGACATGTTCGGAGATGACAAATTTTGTGCCATAGAGCTCAAGTATGGTAATGGATCCAAGTCAGAGAATTTCTTAATGTTTTCTATTTTCTGGTGTGACGACGATGGACTGCAACGAATATTGGGATTTTCCTTACAGTCACTTATCAAACTCCTGAAATACAAGAAGCTGTTCTTACACATCGACGCAACATTTGATGGAGCACCGAGGGGATTCTATCAAGTTGTCATCTTTTCCGTGGTTGATCACGCAAGTTCTTTGCACACTCCAATATTTTATTGTCCAATGACGAAAAAATTAGAGGAGGCCTACAACCTCTTGTGGTCCCACATAGTGTCCATTGTGGGTGAGTGAAAAATGATGTGAAGAAAACAAATTCGCTGGAGTATTGACGGTTTGTGTTTGAATCATTCCCTGTGTTTGGCAAACGATGTTGTTTTTGAAAGGACCAAAAGGGATAGATGTCTCGGTAGTTATGCACAACTTCGAGTGGGCGCTGGTGAATTCCATCGAGCGATGGTTCAAGTGTGAGTATCATCTAGGATGCTTCTTCCATTGGAAGCAGGCAATAAGACATAACATGGTAGAGAAGGGGTTCCACAAGGATATGATCAAGGTAGTTCTACCCTTGTTTGATTTTTTGATGGTGATCAAAAAGGAGGATATCAGGAAAGGAGTGGAGTACATAAGAGAAATGGTTGACAAAAGCAAGGGTTTAACACGGTGTGACAAAAGGAAATTTGATGAGTTCTTGAATAGCTACTTCATCCCGACTTGGTTGAAAAGAAAATTAATTGACATGTTCAACTACAATTCAGACGAAAACGGTGACTGGAGACGGGACATATAAGTTATGAAATAATTGAGGATGCCACAGCATTGATGTGTGAAAATGTTTTGTATTTTCATGATAACTAACGCACTCGCTCTAAATTGTGAAAAAGCCATCAGCGCACCAATAATGTAATGGAACGGTACAACAGGGAGTTCAACAACCTGTTTGATTCACCGAAGCCAGGGCTTTTTGTATTCTGTGAACAAGTTAGGGAGGAAGCAGCATGCTGGGAAAGAGTACACGAAGACGCCTTGAAGGGAAAGGTCAAACACCAACAAAAGAGGAGCGAAGTTGCTTGGCCGGAAATACCCTCCGATTTTGATGAGTGGTCACCGCCAAAAAGGAGAAGAACTCAGGAAAAATGACGGAACTCAGGGTATGTAATTTTTGTATCAAAGGTATGTTTACGACTTTGTTATGTACATAACCTCGTTTATTTACAGGTAAGGACACTTTGCAAGTCTTCCATTCATTTTTCTCTTCTGGTTGTTATATGTATATAACACATGTATTTTCTTTGACCACACACAAAGAGGAATGTTTTTTGCGACGTTTGTTATGTATATAACCATGCCAATCAGTTGTCTTCTAGGGGGTTTTCAACAGATGGTCGAAAAAAGGTTTGTTCTAACATACATATTTTTTTCCTCGTTCTGTGGTATGTATATAACATTGATATTCTCTTAGTCAACACAAAAAGCAACATGTTTGTAACAATGTTATGTACATAATCACGCGGATCAGATGTCTTCCAGGTTTTTTCCACAATGCAGGATGGCCTTGCAGTGATTTTTTCCACCCACCCAGAATGTGCGTAATATGAAGGTTGATTGGGAAATAAATAATTAAAATAAATTTTGTTGAAAAAGGATAGTATTTTGGAGTCAATTTATAACTTACAATATGGTAAATTCAGTGACCATTTGGGGAAAGTGACCAAAACTGACCATAAATATTGCAAACCAATGCTATCAAGACACTATACAACAATCTAATGGTCACACTTGGCTTATTGAAACCAGGTCGTATTGTATGATATTTTGTGCTTTTGTTTCATTTCTAGCAAGAGATACTTTACATTCCCCAGTCAACCAAAATCCCCTTCTGAAGATTTGTATCATACATCTTGCAATAGATAAAATTGTTCCTGTGATTACAATGGCAATTCTTACATGTATGATCAGGTGAACTGTGATGCCCTGTTGGGTATGCAGATGCAGGACAGTCACAGGACACTAGGCTTTTGAATTCCATTGAAGGGGATGAGGGGTGGCACCACTGGATAGAATTGATCAATAATCCTTGATTATTACATTGTTATATAAACAAAGAATTGTTCTCTTCATTCACTCCAAGGGTCTTGGTCTGCTTTGCAAAATGCATTTTGGACAGACTCAATAACAAGTTGCTGTACATCAAAGGTCTTCACTGCGCTCTCCACCATACCAATCATGTCATTGATTGACATGCGCCAAGGATACCTATTGGTACTTCTGGCCCACATATGCCCCAATATCAGGACATATGGGCATAACCACAATATAATATTATTATGCCTGAAGGAGGCGGTGTGCAATATTAGTTTCTCAGAAATAAGATATTTGAGGTACATACTCATCAAGTATGCACCACAGAAACAATGAGTTAAGTGAGGCAGTTGACAAGGTTCAACTGCTCAACTGAAGAGCCTACAAGTGTGAAACTTTTTCAACTGGCAAATTGGAATCTTGGATACAGCAGTTCCAAGATAGTACATGTCAATTACAAGATTGACATGATAAACTCTAGAGGACCACCATCGGGCAGTTCTCATTCTTGATCATTAAAATAGCTCATAAAAATAATTTCCAATCAACTGGAACTTCACGTTCTTATTATTTACTACATAGAACTTCAACCAACTATCGGCTTAGGTCATTGATTGGCATCTTCATCTTAATGTGTGCATTTTTAGGAGATCTGTTATTGGGTAGGATCTTGCTTTTCCAACAAATCAAATATGTGCAGAGGCAGAGATTCCAACAGCAAGTAAACCATCCTGAAATTGCATAATAAATATGAGGACTCTTGTTGTTCTGTAACATTCAGCTGTATCCCAAAGATACCAACCTTTTTTGGGGATACAATTCCAATACAAAGTCAGGCCATCATTATTGGTGACAACATTGTGAGAGATTGGATTGCCTCAATTTTAAAGATTTGCTGAAAGTTCTCAAAGTTGCAGTCAAATGAGGCAACAAACATACTGGTGAATGTGCAACAATAAGTTGCATTGAGGGCAGCATTGGTGATTTGAATGAGAGTGGTTTTAGGAGTTTTACATTGATTGTTGAGTGCTTTATTTTTCTGCCTGGTGTGCAATGCTGATTATACCTGGTGTGCAATTCTCATAATATGCCAGTACAAGCATAGATGTGACTGGAGGGGTGATTGTCTCTTGTTTGATCTTGATAAAGGGTTGCTTTGGGAGGATGTACCACATCATGAGGAATACAGAATGCAGAGTCCTCGCATTCAAGTCGCCTAGCCCCTGTGCTTAATTAGTTGAACAGGGTAAGCAGAGAGTGGTATCAAGGTTAAATGTGGTGATGGGGTTGATCCATTTGTTTGTGATGACAGCCTTGATGGTGGCCACATCTCACACTGTAAACAGTAGAACTCATAGTAGCTGGTCCAAGTCCGAGTATGCTCTATGCTGTAGTGGAGGCAATGGCAACAATGCAGTTGCTGTTCTGTTAATGGGCTGTGCAGAAGAACTGGCAAGTACAATAACCAGTTCAATTTACAGACAAACTTAGTGAATTACAGTGTGTGGTTGTTTTGTCTTCACAAATATGCAGCTACTGTAAGCATACCAGCCCTACCAGTAGTCACCAGTATTTGTAAATGAGCTGCCAGTGTTCATTTCTGCAGCATTGGATTGATTTTGGCAGCCCAAGAATATGCATATCAGCAACACAGGCTCAATGGTATGCATGAATGTTCAACCTATCATTTCAAATACCTCCATTGGATGCTCCAGTAGTGTCAATAATATGCATAATGTCAGCATCATTACATAGTGGCATGGCAACATCAATCTGAGTCAAATTTTGACAGGTTTTTAAAAATCTAGATACAAATATATCAGTTTACTGGTGACAGTATGCCTACGGCCAAACTCCTCCCCCCCCCCCCCCCCCCCTTTTTAGCACTGCTACCGAAAATATAGTTGTGGTTATAGTTGTAAAGGAGGCCAACTATAGGTTCCTGTATGTAGCCTTCCATATGTCCAAAAAATGATTCCAATTTAGATGTATTTAATTCCTATGTGAACAAGGATTTGCTAGATGATCATCGTGCGAAATATTTTCACAACTATAACTCTTATCTTCAATATGCAGTTTTTACTATAGGCCAACTATAACAGCTTATAGTTGGGCCCCTAACTATAGATTCTAACTATAAGTCAACTATAGATTGCGGTCAGAACTGAAAAACAACTCCGACCAAGGGTAGGAGTACCGCTTTGAGTACTCCTTTGTTCTCAAAAATGTAATTTTATCATTTTCGATTTTGCATTGGTAGGAGTTTCACGAAACTTCTTTGTTTGAACAAATTCTATTTTTGCCTACTTCGAGTTGTAGAAATGAGGGACTACCTGAAATCCGGCAGATTAGAATCCAGCTTCATACAGAGTGTATTTTTAATACTGAAAATTATGCGAGCGAATTGATCTGGTACAAATCCGTACAAATCCGCCATCTGATACTTCACGTTATGAACAGGATTTGAACAGGACCTGTAGTGTCAAAGCCGGTATTCAACCAATCACATGAAAAAGTTGCCGCATAGAACAGTAGATTCACATTAAAATAGCACACACCATGCCAACAAATACTATCCACCCTCCCCATGGTAATGGTAACTGCTCATAGTGCATTTGTATCACTGATATTAAAAACACCCTCAACCTCTCCCCTCCTACTTTCAAGAACTCCCTCTCACTACTCATTTGTATCACTGATGTAAAAACACCATCAACCTCTCCCTCCTACTTTCAAGAACTCCCTCTCACAACTGATACAACCCGAAAC
Source organism: Cyclotella cryptica (assembly GCA_013187285.1). Lineage (NCBI taxonomy): Eukaryota > Bacillariophyta > Thalassiosirophyceae > Thalassiosirales > Thalassiosiraceae > Cyclotella > Cyclotella cryptica. The sequence continues at coordinate 899,516 of JABMIG010000015.1, read as the reverse complement.
TCTACCTTCCCAAACTTCAGTATGACGAACAGCTTTGGCACACCACCAAGGATCCCTCGTCACCTCAAGATCACATAATCTATGACAACACATATCTTGCTTCCAAGCGTTTGAATGACATGCAGACTTGCTCCTATTACGTCGGACACGCTTCGGTTTGTTTTTGTCATAACACTCCATACATATTGCATATTGGCATAAACCATTTCCACTAACTGCCCTCAAACATGCATAATAAATATCATGCTCCGTAATACAAATAGGGTTGTCTCGGTCGTATTGTATGCTTCTCCAGTCTTTGTGATAAATGGCTCTTTCTTGTTTCTATGGTTTGTTTTGAAAAAATGTAATGAAGTAAGCTGGCCATGAAACAGAGACCAAATTAAGGGCCAGTAGAGTGTTCTCACCGTCTATATAGTGTATTGCAGAAATAGTCACAGTGAACGATCATTAGAGAGAGGGGGAACATAGCAGGATGCAGAAAAGGGGGGTCCGCTTTCTCACCATGTCATCATCATACTTCAAACGTTTTGACCAACGATAAAGCAAATGTAAGTATAAAAAAGGACTATATCGAACACTTAAGAGGGAGAGATCTCACCTTGTGTGGAATACACTTCACAGTAACATGAAAAGCTGGTGAGGAAAAGTTTTTAAAAAGGAATGATGTTGTAAGGTTGATACAATGACAACTCACAGGGAGATCATTAAGTGCCTGCCAAAATACATCCGTTGGGTTAAAAAGGAGTTTAATAATAAGTTTGGCACAATACAGAATTAAGAAGTTCTTTTCACCTTGGTCGTCGAACATTTCATCTTGAAAAATAGAGACACAAAACAAGTAAGTATCCATTAATTGGTATAAAGGTGAGAATACAGTCATCATATCCATCACCTTCTTGCACTCCTTGTTGTGGTGGTCAAGAGTCCCCCTCTTTGCATCAACAAAAGAGGTTGGTCATTGATCAGCAAATGAGTGAAAAGTGAGCAATCAACAGGAGAGTAAGTACAACAAGTTTTTTTTAATCTCATACCTTTGTATCTTTCTTTTGAGACTACATTTCATGGTAAGTTGGGCATTTTTATCACTGATCGTGCCACACATCAAACAAAGCATTTCACGCACCTTATCATTCCTCTCGTTGCATTCGTTGCGATCTTTCTTTTAGCAATGACGAGAGAATCTTTCTTCTTGGTCCGAGTAGGACATGCTTTCTGGTTGGGCCGTGGTTTTTCATGACATGAATGTATCTCTCCACCATCGGTCCTCCTCGTCAAACTACTTTCCATCCCTGTGATAGATTTGTCTTTGCAGGACTTCTTTGAGGATGACTTGGTGGGATGACGCGCTGCAACCGTTTTCATAACTATTGTTGTTTTTCTTTGCTAGCTGCAGGCTTCTCCAGATCTATCCCAGTCGCCTTCGTTGACGTAATCTTCCTCACTTTGATCAATGTCTCTTTATCTTTCTTACCATCCCAATATCTCTTGGCAAGGTTCTCCGCTTCTTCTCCTGTTGGGTAAAACCAGGAATGCGGTTTGTAGTATTGGAGTGACAGAACCACTCGAAAACAAAGAAGAAATGCAGTACTTACTCAGTGGGCCATTGAAGGTATCAATTTTTTCCCATGTACTATCTACGTATCCTTTCCATGTAGTAAGGTATTCCAACTCTCCAGTATCACACTCCCTCACATCCGAAAGCTTATCCACATCATACTCATGCTCCTCTTCTAGCAACTGCAGGTACTTTTGTGCAACATCTTTCGATATTTCATCGATGCTTGCACCATCCGAGGTAGCTTTGACGGAATGAAAGACAGCAATTAAGAATATGATCTGCATAGACATACAACAGCATCATTGTACTCACTACCGCTTTCAATTCTCTCTTTCTTCCGCTTTTCCATATTTTTATTTTTTGTTGCCGCTGGTTCTTGAGTTTATCTCTCATCAATTGCAATTGTTTGTCCGACTCTTTAAAGTGGTGTGCATTCCTCAAAACGTTTAGTCCCCTCTTCTTTTCGCCTGGGGATGTTATGTAGCAAATAATGTTGTTGTAAGTCCTCATTTCAGACAATGTAATCTAAGCAACGAATACACTCACAACTACTTTGATGCCGATTGCCTATCCTAGTTGTTAGCCATCCCTGATATTGTTCAATCCACTCTTGCTCAATGTCAGAGCCATCCTTATCCTTAATAACGCGACGTGATACTGCATCACAGGGAGAATGTGAATCTGTGGCAACCGGATTGTCCGTTTTTTGATGTTCGACAGACTTCAGATACCTATGAGTCTTATCAAATGATTGTTGTGACGCATCATCATGGATTGATATTGGAGGTATTGTGGGGCAATAACTAGGATATTCATTCCTGTGCGAATTATACAAACCACGCTTTGAAGCAAATGGAGAAGGAGGATGAATGTTTTCCTCTATCATTCCTTGAGGTGGATGATGTCTTTGCCTAGAAGGTTCATTGGCATATCCTGCTGAATGATTAACCTGGGAGATATTAGGGAATGTGAGCTTATTAGTTTCACTCTTGACATAAGAAGTGACAGGCCTAGGTACCGCTTTCAAGGGACCATCACTTGTGTTCCAGAACGCCCTCCCCATTTTCCAGCAAAACTCCTCTCGAGAATTTGACTCCTCCTTTATATTGCGAATCAACTCCTCCGTCATGCTATTGTCCGAAATTCCTTTAATAGAAGCAAGATAACCTCTAAAAATGTGTCGTTCTACAAAGATTTCCTTCTTTTCCCAATACAGATCTGCACTCTCTCCAAAAACGGTTTTTGTTTTATATTGCTTCTTATCATACCACACTTTCCCCACCTGTCGCAACATGACCCTTCTAAATCTGTTGTTCATCACTGCTAACCTTGTGTCAACCAGAATGGAATATACAAAGTTTTGATTTTGAGGATAAATTGGGATTTTGATTGAGTACTCCTCTTCAATGATCCTAACAGCTTTACGAAACCAGTCGAAGTCATAAACGAACGGATACTTCATAAACAAGAGACACATTCGAAGGTACTCATCAGAATACTCGGTTGAGCTCTTCAAGACAGCATCCTGAATTTGAGATATCATGTCACCAGCTTTTGCTCTGTTGTAGCTCAGATTAAATCTTAAACACAGCTTTTTGTAGTATTCAAGTAAGCAGTCCGATATTGTGTTGGAAGTGAACTCGTGAACTTTGAGCAGGATAGTGAAGAAACTAACTGAGTCAATTTCAGAAGGGTTTTCCTTTGGCAGCATTTTGTCAAAGCACCTAGCGCATTTCCACTTTCTTCTTGCCCAATCTGTGCTAAGCAGAGTTATTTTCCCAGGGACAAGATCTTTGTCGACCTCTGGATGGGAATACCTTGCATCGCTGGAAATACTGGAAATGTCGCAAACATAATCATTCACAGAGGATGTTATAACCTCTGGTTTGTTATGCATTGACATCTCTCGACTGTGATGTGTAGACGTATTCAAAAACTCATCAGCAGCAGCACTGCAATTCAATTCTGAATCATTTTCATGTTCGTTGACAACGCTCCAAAGCCTCTCGTCCGTGGAATGAGATGAAGTGCATTTATCAACAGGTGTGTCCATCTGTGCTTCATTCGCCCGGCTTACATGATCGCTTATTCTCGGCTACAGGATATGGAGCCGATTCACCTTCGGGTTTCTTTGTTGACAGTGGATTGATACTGTTTATACTTGATGGTGTGATCTCGCCTCCAAAGAAGGCGATTCCGTAGTGTATCTCAACACGGTATTGTACTTAGAGATCTGACTGCCTGAGGGTGTCAATAAGTTAGCCCCCAAACGCTGGTTTCCTGCAGTCATCCCATAAATCCTCGCTGCTGCGATGCCCACGCCACTTGAATGTCTGGGTTTGTAATCCCCCCTGCTAACTGAACTCTTGTCACAATCTTCACCATAACTTCTCCCGTGTCGTTGAAAGATGCATGGAATATGGAACGTTGACATAGGGAGGTTTCATACCCCACGATGATAAAAATGGAAGCTTATTCTGATAATGAACATGAGATAACGGATTGGCTTCGCTCTGATTTGGATTAGAAATGGAGAAAGACTGATTGCTATTTTCATTGATGGTATGAGGCAAACAATCAGGTTCAAGTTTATAGTGGGGTGGATCAAAATGGATGGGACTTGATCGAAAGGAATATTCGTGACTCGGTGGGCGAGCATTCTCGAGATTCGAACAGCTGTGATTATGTAGATTGTGCTGACGAGACGCACTTCTTGTACTATGTAGAGTACCGATTGAGCTATTTCCATCATGAAGGATGGCATGATAGCTGCTTCGAGGCTTATCAGGATACATCACATTCTGGAAAAGAGACGGGTACAGGGGGGGGTCCCTGGGTGATACCTTCTCTGTTTGACAGA
>JABMIG010000015.1:705000-895085 GCA_013187285.1 Cyclotella cryptica | reverse complement strand
GAATATTGTGTTCTCTCACAAGGGCATCCCGAACTCAGAAGCAAATTTGATATAGACTCAACGGGCAAAGACAACAGAGACAGATTCAAATTTCTGGCAGAGTATTTATCTGGGCCTTTTTCATAGCTAAGCGGATCAACCTCGCAACTGACGCTGTACACCTTATTGCTCATCTCATCAGTCATCGATTTTTCAGCTGTTGGTTTAATGAGCTTGAGCAGTACAAAAATCATGCGCGATTTTGTTCGCCAACAAAGCGAGTCAGATGTGACATCTGGAACTAGTTTGGGGTCAATCCTCTCACGTTTCATGTAAAAATTAAGCAGAAAGCTGCAACAGTGGGCACCGCATGAGACATCATCATCATGTTCACCATCGTCATCAATGATTGTCATGGAGGCATAAACCTTGGAAGGAGAAGGCGTATGGGTTCTGGTGGATTTCTCCGAGTTGGATTTCTCATTGATAACAACATTTGTTCTGTTTGTCACCCCCAAATGTTTTGCAATCAAATGCACGGACTCCTTCCAAATGGTAGAATCTAGTGCCCCATAGGGATCGTATCCAGTCACCACTGCCTTCCAGGATTTTTTCCCTTCTCGACCATGACGACAACATAATGAGGGTATTCTTCACCGTCGATAACATTATTGTGGTGCAAAAGGAAAACGAAGGAGTTATGGGGAGAGAATTCCTCAGGTAGAACATCGTCGAACCAAGTTCGGACTCGAAGAGCCGGTTTGGTTTTTTTCTTTTTTTGGGGCATGTCAACCTCAATCTCATTGACCGTAATAACAAATGGAAAGAAATGATAACTTTTATCATCAGACAGCTTGTTTGGTTTGTTTGTCGACATGTATTGGGCCATTCCTGACACAAATGTCCTAACAACAGTTTCATTCCAGGAAGTGGTGTGGCTATTCAAATGTCGTAGTATAATTGGTGAAACTTGGCACAGACAATTGTTGTCGTCCATAGCAGCATGGTATGTAAATTCTAAATCTTCATCATCATCCCATACTTTTGGGAGATCAGCACACGTCCACGACCAATTGTTCTTGCCTAAACTCGACACTTCGCTTGATGACTGCACCTGCTTGACATACCAAAGCTGACTTATATCATAGTCATCGCCAACTATCTCTTTGTACGAACCCTTGCGTGGAACGAAACATGTATGCCTCCCTCCTCGTTTCATCCCATCATAAAAAATGTTGAGATCCCCATTAGGGTTGGGGTCAACAACAATGCTGCAGAAATGTCCACCATCAGCAAAAAGCACTGCGGCAAGAGAATAAAGATACCCTCCAAAGGTAACAAAACGCTGCAGCGAGTATAGAGAGTCGACACCCGAGGGATCACTTTTTACGCCGCTTCTGCTCATGTTGAGCTCACAAATGAAGCAGAGAATCCACGGAGCGCTAGTCACAATTATCTCATGCTGGCATGGGTTGTTGCATTTGTCCACTTTCAAGTTGTCGTCACTATCAATCGGGAGTGATTGCATCATAGGACAAGGAACTGCAATTTTTCCATCATAACCTTTTTTCTTTAACATGTCTTGTTGGGGGTGCGATATATTTGAGTAGATAATTGTACCAACTTTATACTCATTCCGTCTCTTTGCAACACGCTTTGGAGCGTTACACTTTGAACACTCGTAAGTTACTTCTTTCTGGTCAAATCTTAGGAGTCTGCACCAGAACATAGCATCACATAAAGTGGCCATACAGTTGAATGGGTTGTCACCTTTGTTGGACCGTCCAAACACACGTGTACCTTCGATACTCTTGTCTATCCAAAGTTTTCTTGCCAGAGCATGTTCCCCGTCTTTAACATGTTTCAAAATATCTGCCAAGGGCGGAGGATGCCTCCTGATTGCAATAGTAGGAAGTACTTTTCGATGCCACAAAAGAAAAAGGGTCATCAGGCTAGTGTCCATTGCGCATGTCATTGTGTACCTGACGCCATCCAAGGCAAACTGCCAAGGGATTGCCTTCTCCTCAACGAAGGATTCCAGGAAATCTGTGTCTCTTTTCCGGGCCTCTGCAAGTGATCGTTTGCATTCTAGTGAGTCTTCCGGGAGTAATCCATAGTGTTTGATGTCTAAAAGAAATAAATCCATGGAATTCATCGATGTTAACACAACGACAGAGCTCTTGATCATTGTTTTCTCGCTTGCACTCTAATGAACTCACCATCCCCCAGTGCATTTTCGTACAAGTCGTCAAGGTAGATAGCAACGGCTGTGCCGAGGATGTTCTTGTGTGCCTCTTTTATGTGTGAAACAAGATTAGATGGACGAAATGATTTGTTACTGCTGCAGAAACTTTCCACCAACTCTGAATCGAACCCCACAGCCTCATGCCATTTTTGGTTCACAATTCTCGAGAGAGGACAATAACACCATTCATCGTCGTTACATGGAGCATGGAAACCTAGATGCATTGATATGCAGGTGTGGAGATTTAAAATGAATTTTTCCTCTGCCACTGACACCATGGTACGTGGTGTCCTTCTCTTCTTGGGAACCTTGCCCACGCTCACATCACTATCATAACCATTATTTACCTCATGGAGACGACTTGCTTTTCCAGCGATCAGACTCGCATTGATATTGCTGAGGGTGTTGGTGGCACTCCTCTGCCTCAACTTGTCGTTCTCTGTAGTAGCATAGAGAGCCATAGCCTGATGTGGAAGATTTGGCATTTCACCATGCCATAGTTGTAGTGCCATTTCGGGAGTTTCAGGGAGAACTGGAAGAAGGGGGTAGGAGGTGACGGCTCGTTGCTCCGAGCAGAGGTGTTTCTTACGTTTGTTGGTCTCGCTGGCTTTGATGGAATTTTGGCTGGTCTATCGACTGGACTTTTCGGCATTTGTTTGATTCGCTCCATAATTTTTTTGTTCCTCCTTCGTCCAAGGCTTTCCCGTTGTTGTACAACAATTCCCAATGGGCCATTTGAAAATTGAGGGGCAACGCGTTTCGATATGATCAGAAAAGGGCTGGTTGCGAAGTCCCAACAAGTCGAATAGCCTCCAACCCATTAACCTGACCGTCTTCATATATTCCTCATGAACGAGATTCGTGTAGCTTCTGATGTGTTGAATGAGATCTTTTTGGTACTTATTCCGTTTAAAGAATGTTATCGCCTTTTCACTGAAACGATTGCGAAACTGAAATTTTGGCGACCTCTTCTCTCCGTGTTTGTCGAAGTCATCCAGACTACAGCCGGTATACCCCAAAACATGACAAGGCATGTCAACTGATAGGTCACTATCTTTGCGGTCGAGTTTACTGTGACGCATACCCTGATCAATATATGTGTAACCGATGACGAGACGATAAGTCAACCACTTATCAAGATCATTGATTTCCGATCTACTTTTTCCAGATACAAGTCTCTTCCACACAGTGAATAGATGTGAGTAAGCGATGGTCGTCCGAGCAAGATACCACGCCCTCTCGAAAAGGTCAGTGGCGACAAGACATTGTGTGGGAGCAGATTCCTTGTACATTACTAATGTAGTTGCAAGTCCATGACACTCTACAAACTTGAAGTTGGAAATCGCATCAAGGAAACTCCGATCCGGCGATTCTGCAGATAGTGATGATCCCCTATTTAAACTAATACCATCCCCTTGCACGTCCTCTAAATGCATCGATGGAAATTTTGGAGTTGTCATCATAGCTTTTAACCCATCACAACCCCCCGCTAGCGTCGTGCCGCTTCGAGGAGAAAACTGTCCCCCCTTTACGCCTTACTGGCGATGCCTGAGTGGTCAGGGCCAGAGATCGCGTCGCGCCGGTTAGGAGCGCGACGTCCAACCAAGCGACAAAGACAAAGTTGCGCGACGGGGTTCAAGTAATCCCGCAAAGCAAACACAGCCACTGCTCGATCGCTATAGAAAATAACGTCCCTCCCAGACACCCAAGACAATGTCACCCTCAGCTACCTTCTCCCCGCTACCTTGCGTCGTGCCGCTTCGAGGAGAAAACTGTCCCCCTTTACGCCTTACTGGCGATGCCTGAGTGGTCAGGGCCAGAGATCGCGCCGGTTAGGAGCGCGACGTCCAACCAAGCGACAAAGACAAAGTTGCGCGACGGGTTCAAGTAATCCCGCAAAGCAAACACAGCCACTGCTCGATCGCTATAGAAAATAACGCCCCTCCCAGACACCCAAGACAATGTCACCCTCAGCTACCTTGCTCCCCCGCTAGCGCCGTGCCGCTTCGAGGAGAAAACTGTCCCCCCTTTACGTCATACTGGCGATGCCTGAGTGGTCAGGGCCAGAGATCGCGCCGGTTTGGAGCGCGACGTCCAACCAAGCGACAAAGACAAAGTTGCGCGACGGGTTCAAGTAATCCCGCAAAGCAAACACAGACACTGCGCCGCTTGCAAATCCTCCAAGAAGATGTCTTCTACTCACGATGTGTTGCAGGTTGTTGTGGTCCGTCGTGGAAAATATGTTGTGGTGGACGTTGGCATTAGCCGCTTGCAATCCTCCCTGAAAATGAGGTCTCGACTATCGATGTGTCCCTGGTCCTTGCCTTCACACTTGTCTCTGTTGCACGTCGTGAATCATGTGCTGCGGTGAATTGTTGCCCGTCGTGAATCATGTGCCACGGTGAAGGTTGGTGTTGGTTTTTTCCGGGATAGACATCATGTTTCTGTTTTCTGTCATGCTGTTTAATGTTTAAAATACTAATACCCATAACATAATATCTTGTACCTTGTGATATACATGACGTCCTATGATAATATCATAGGAATAAATTAATATGTGTTTCTGAATTATAGGTTATAAATACCTTTAGCGCGTACTCTAAATCTTATATTATTGTTATTCGAAATTTATGGTAATTTAGAGGTACATTTCTGTCTCAATTTATTCATTGACATACAACGAAGCTGAATTCTGAATTCAAGTCATGCATGTTGCCCAAAATCCCGCACAGGTTCCCCTTCCCTTTATCGACAATGTCAAAGAACACAACCGCAAGCAGCAACACTGGACAAAGTGTGCCCGCCCATGATGAGGAACACACTGTTAGCAAGCATGTGACAGATGATGAAGGTGTGACCACATCAACCACTGTGCCGGCGACAGAGGATGAAGCCTCTCAGATTGATGAATTTTGCTGGGGGGAAGATGCGACGCGGGACGCACAGGAGGGCTGGAGACTAACAATGTCTGCAGATGAGACCTGGGGGGACGAGGGACATCAGAAAGAGCGACCGTTCAAGTGAGTTTACGACCGACGGTTCTTTGATCTTGATTTTCTTATGCCCAGACGAGCCCTTCCCTTCGCCATTCGCGATGTCAAAGGAAAAGACTCAAATACAATAACACTAATGCATTGCTTCTGAAAATGGATTCCAATGCAATGGCGTGCACCAATGCAATTGCGTGCAGTGACGCATGTTTCATGCGCTCGCTTTGGCAGACAACTGTAGAATCTGATATACAAACCAGAATCATGGAATTTGCTGCAATGACGATGGGGGGGGTGTATTTGCTTTCACAAACTTGCAAACAATGGGACGAAATACTCAACCAGGATCCAGACACAGCAGACCACATATGGCACAGAATTGCAAAGAAATATTACGGGCCGATAGACGCCACCTCCGGCGCTTAGAAATTATGGATTCTGCTTGCAGACATGAGGACAACACACAATGGAGACGACTGCTCTTCCTCGACAGGAGTCCAACCCTTAAGATTTTTTCGGGAGAAATGGGGCCCTACCTTAAGTTGCTTGCATGGGTATTTAGCTCGGAGGCAGTTGATCCCTACAACTCGATGTCATGGGAGGAGGGAATTATAGAATGTAAGGTATCAGCAAAAGAGTACTGGCACAGTCTTGGGGTTGATTGTCTTAATAGACGTGCCAGTGGTATTGATTTTTTCGATATTGCCTTCACCAACAGGAGCATTGAAGAAAATTTCGAGGACATGAATTTTAGGGTGCATTACTTCGATCATGAGTACACTGTGGCTAATTTTGAGAGTGAATGTAGAATCATCCATCGATGGCTCCATGTGTTCGGCTTTCTTCATAATGATTTCTCAGTTGACCCGCCCAAGCTTGTGACGATCAGGGGTTGCATGGATACATTACGGTGACATTGATAGATCGTTATAGACATGGACAAAAACGTGTGCTGTTATTGGGCTCTATGACAATTAAAGAACATACTTCCCTTCCTGTTGACATTGATTACATGGAGTGACAAAATTCTTGATTGTGGGACATTTCTGCTGAAGAGGGGGAACCCGTTAAATACTCTAAACCTTGTTTGTTGTTTCTTTTATTACACATTTATGGTGATTTGTAGGTACTTCTCTGAAGTAACAATCCATCGGAAACCAACTTTGTAGGCTATCATAACTCATGCCTCTTTGTACAGATTATATTGCCTAAGATAAGCACTCCTCTAAGGTCAGTATTCTCTTCTGAGGACAAGGAAGTGCCAACATACCTGTGTCATTGCGGACACGCCAACTTCTGCATATTGCTGTCCATAAGTTTCTTTCGATGCCATGCCGAAGCATCAAAAAGTAGTCTTTGCAAGTATCCCTCAATTCTGAACGATCTCGCACAGATATGTAACGAGGACTGAGCTTCGCTTCCGCATACCACATGTTTAGGCGCCACTCTCCTCTATTATCTTGAAATATAACAGGAAACAATTTGATTCCTTTTCCAGCATTTTCCTCGAAGCAAACAAAAGACCATCACTGACGCCGACCAAGCCACTGACAAATATCTCCTGATCTAATATCATGTTTGGTTCCAGGCAATTTCTTCCCCTGGGGTAAATCCTAACATTGTTTGTTCTTCCGTAAACCTTGCAATTGTCTAATGGGTTGCTCTGATTGAGATAATTCAATGTTTTTGTTTGTAGTAACTTCATAAGTAAAGAGAGGAGGTGAGAAGTTCGATAGCGCATTGTTGATATTTCTGCCTTCACACATTTGACAAAGGCTTCATCCTCTCCCTCCCAGATTCCGCGGAGAGGCCCATACCTTTTTATGATGGACGGGCAGTTAAGAAGGCTGAATATATTGGATTGATCAGCATAGAATGGACAACACCCAGATTCTTTGGAGTGGTCTGAGAAATCCTTGCAACTGGAAAGGAACATCCGGATTAAATGATCAATCCTATTTGTTGATGCGAAACCAACATCGCAAAACATGTTTGATATTAAGCAAAACCACACAACTCGCATGCGCCTGAAGGAAGCAATAACACGCTTCAATTGTGTGGGGTAAACGAGACCAGAAATACCGCCTAAATCAGCAAACTGAAATAAGGATATCCGAGTGAATGCTAGGCAATGATCTGACTGCCAATTACCATGACCTATATCATTCTTTCCTTCTCCCGAAAAATGCATTGGAAGACACCAGTCAATAGAAACTTTGTTTAAAGCCTGTTGCCGTCCTCGCATTGCCTGGGTTAGTTTTCGCCAAAAGGTTCCCTGTGCAGGTATCTTTCCACTGAGAATGATATTTTTGGTTTGATCAATCAATGTCTTTTCTACACCAAGGAAGCACATGTGCATGGGCATCGATGGAAACATATTGAGTTCAATGTGAAGGTCTTTAAAGCCCTTGAAGATTTCAGGATATATCTCTGATTCAACTATAGGCTGCCCTTGTCTCATGGTCTTCATGATCTCATCATTCAACCCAGCACCCAGTCCCAGCACTTGCATGTACTTTTTGGCATATTTGGATGCACCCGGTTGAGATTTGTTCTCACTGTACCAAACCTGAAGATCTTTGAGAGAATTGGTTATTAATTCAAATGACAACTCCACCGCACCAACCTTAGTGATATCACCACCGGGTGGGATGGGATACTTATTCCCACGGTCAACGCTTGACCACCAATCAGAACAAGTTTCACATGGTCTGACCGATGTATTCCTCGATTCGTCCAGAAGAATTTCCATCCTTTGAATCTGGCATTGTGCACAAGATGGAGTTGTGAGCTTGTCATACATGGATGAATGCCCAAATCTCTTGGTGTAGGTTCCTTTCTGAGAAATCGTGGTGTTGAAACACCTTCCCGGTAATCATTGCTCACTAATTCCAACAAAGCAACAGTTGGAATGATTTGCTTGTCCTTTCCCCAGTACCGCATTGTCACCTCGCAGCTCCAACAATTCTTTCAAGAGCGAGACTAATATTTTACGATCATTAAATGTTTTGAAACAAAGAGCGTAAGGTAGAGTTTGATCTTTTGGTCCCCTCAATTTCACGGTTATAACCTGAAGAGAATTGAATTGATGTTGCCTTTCACATTGTGTGCTTCAAAACTGTCTGACCAAACTCGAGGGTAACGACACGAGTGTCTTTGGGTATGCTGGGGTTGTTCGTCATCATCTCCTTGACATAGCTCTGTGATTCTTGTAAAAAGTCACAATGTGGATTGTCCTCACTTAACAATGAGCATGTTCCATTCCCACATTCGACCCAGTCTTCTTCAAATCCTGCTCTATAGAAGTAGCAATCATATCCAAGAGCAAGAAAATGATTTAGAATCTGATTTGCTGGTATGTGTGCAAAGGAAGTTTCTTTTTCAGTACCAGCATACAAAGTTTTGACTGCAGGAGTTGGCATAGGAAGATTTTGCATAATGGATTTCGATCCATCTAGATATTTCGATCTTACTTCTTTGTAGATTGTTACCCTAGGGGACTGTGGCATTTTTATCTGATGTACCTGCAGGTCATTCCTAACGCCCGTGAGGACCCCCAATAATACCCTGCATGACGGATTTCGAATGATAGGTGACAATGCCAAGATAAGTTGCTTCTCCAATGATTGAAAACATGCATTATTGGTTGACTGGAGGAGCTCATCGCAGTCAAGTGATGTGTGTTCTAGCATGCTGCATATATTCACAGATTCACTTCTGCTTGAGTTGTAGTGTATGATTGTAGAAAGCAGGTGAAAGTACATCTCCGCATCGCTTAGACTGTCGAACCCTGACTTTCGAGTAGGGTCAATAATAGCTCGAAAAATAATCCCCTTCAATCCAGTTCTATCATTGTGCTCGTTGATAAAAAAGTCTTGGCTTGCTGGGGGCCAATTGTTGTCTGCGGTAAAGAAATCCTCTGCTTTGAATGAATTCGCATCTCTATCACGCCTACAGCATCTTCGCCGGATTGTAAGACATCAAGATGACATCCGACCTCCCACCCTTCATTGTTGAACTGAACGAGCGCCATCGAATCGTTGCTAGCACGACTCTCACATCTAATATCTACTTCCAGGTGATCCCTAATATCTAGTTCCAAGTGATCTTCCGGACCATGCCTTATTGGGACACTAGTGATATCAAATTCCAATTGTTCGTCCCGATCATTCAGGATTGGGGCACCAGCGGGTTGAACAGTGTCCAAAGCGCGGAAAGGTTCCTTTGCGTTGAAACATTTACACCCATTACTCTTTAACATTTTGGCACTTCTGCTATTCGCTCGTCCACAGGAAATGCAAACGAAGAGTTGCCCCTCCTTTTTTTGTGCAACTTGAGCACAAGACACGGAAGATATTGCTCTGTGATTCTGGAGAGGAGACCTCTGAAGTTAATAATTCGCCTGGCGCTCTGGAGAGAACGTTGTTGCATGTTTTACATGTTATTCTTTTTTTCCATATGAGCTCGAATACCCTTTTACGCTCTGTAGTCATGGTTTCCTGCGCCTAAATATTGATGGTTAGGAGGGTACGTGAAGTGACAAGCCACAGCATTGCACCTCACGGCCACTGTTACTAACCTTTCGCTACGCTCAGGCGGGTGGAAAAGTGAACCGATGGTGGAGGGAATGATTAACCCTCGATGCGAAAAAGGAGCATCGTCGAAGGTATCAGGAAACCCTTTCTCAGCGGGGTTACAAATATTACACACTTATGCTGCTTACCTTGTGACGGGCCCCTAAGGAAAATGGAAAGGTGAACCATTGGGGAAACGATGGGTAAAAGAGGTAAGAAGGAGCGTATTCAAGATATCAGGGAAACAGCCTACGAGCAGAGGGTTACGCACATCAATGCATTCTCATGCTTACCTGCCGCCGTGATTTGTTATCCCCTTTGAATAGCAAGGAAATGAGCAGGAGAACCACCGGGGGATGAATAATGCAAGAGGCAAAAGGGAGGGTAGTCAAGGTATTACTAAAGACGGCTTCAAAGCCGCACCGACGGGAGATGATAATGCACATTGAGGCTTTCCATTACTTACCTGGCGCCCAGCCACTGTTTCTTATCTGACCTTGCCAAACTGTTCGTCAATTCAGAACCACAGCTAGGTTGCCAGGCAAACAACATTGTTTTGGGGTGTTCTCTTTTCAATGGTTAGACCGTTGCCATATCCCAATTGATGCAATCCATTTTATTTGGCGCGGGTTGGGAAAAATGAAGATCCAGTTTAAGCTTGGGTAAATGGACTTTGCTGGGGCGGCCCCAATTGTGTTAATGGAAGCAAAACAAGACTCTATGTTACTCTATGGTGAACTAGGTTCTTTCTTTTTTTGGGTCAGACATGCATTTAATAAGCCCGAAAAACATTTATTCAAATAAAAGTGTTGTGAGTGTTTCTTCTATTACAGAAAATGCTTGTGTATATACTTTGGAATCAATAAATATACCATTCGTTGGAAAGAGAGAGATCTCATCTTATAGTTGTAGTTATAGTTGAGGGACCTATAGTTGTGATTTCTATCCTATAAGTCAACTATAGGCACCTGTAGGGAGAGTTATAGTTGAGCTCTTGCAACTATAACCACAACTATATTTTCGGTAGCAGTGTCCTTCCTAGAACTCCACCATACACATTGTAGGTGTTTTCTTAGGTTGAATATCCAATGGAGGATTTCCTTCTCAGGAACCTTCCCATGGGACAGTTCCTTTGGGCAGTTGAATATGAGCCAGTCATGGAACTGCCACAAATCACTGCCAATCTCTCCCATGATCATTTGTGTTTTTTATGCATGAGATAACTAGTATCTCATTTCATCAGTTGTGCAGTAGTATTAAGCTCATAAAAACAAAGTCAGCAAAGTCTACAACAAGATTTTTAAATACTTTCTGGCTTAGGTCACTATCAATTGATAACCTACTCGAGCGAATTTTTTGGACCGTCTGTCCATCGCCACACTGTCCTTCGACCGTCCGTCACCGTCGAGCCGACCACCGTCCGTTCAACACCGTCGCATCTGTCCTCCGCCAGTCCAGCGTTCAGCATCCACGTGTTCGCCCATCAAGCCACCGTCTTTCGTGCGCCGGTAAGTAGTAGCACCACGTCTGCGCTACGTGATCCCGCCGCCAACAAGATTCGTGCCAATCGTGTCTCCTTCAAGTGCGAACCGCCACGAAGCTCCTACAAGACCCTTTTCCTTGGAACAAGTCTCGGAGCAGCCCTCTCAAGAATGTCTGCTGAGAAAATAGCCCCTATTGGGCTTAAGAACCAAGAGTGCGGAGCGGAAGGGGTGGCGAAAGCCCCTATCCGTTATGTGCCGGATCGGGACCCAGTCCAAGAAGCTTTGGACCTCAAGCCTGAGACCCTCAAGTGCACCCTCGCAAATGGGTCAGAAACCCGAGTCACGGTTTGGTCCGACACGGTACCAACAAGCAGTTTGTACTGCACGTGAACAAGGCGTATAGTACCGCCAAGAAAATGGGTCTAATTCCCGCCTGCGATGATGCCAAAAAGGCATATGACTCAAAAAGGTGATTGGAAGGCTGTTCTACGCGAACTTGCCGATGACCCCCTCAGCAAGACTGAGAAGGAGAAAAAAGACCGCAGAGTCACTCTCCCTAAAGGCCGACATGCTCGCCTTAAGGACAAAAATGACCGACTCGGCCCTAGAAGTTTTTCAACTCTACGCCAACCTTCTCACTGAGGAGGCACGTCAGCCCTGGGACTTAATTGTCAAGGAGCAGACAGAGTCAAGTCCCTTTCATGACATCTTCGAGTCGAAAGGAAGAAGTCACCGGGCAAGACGTCCGAGTCATTCAGGAGATGCCAGTTACTCCACCTCCAATCGTGTTTCGCACATGATGCAGGCGAAAATTTGAAATTCTACATTTCAAATTGCCTCAAGAAGCCCAACAAGGTTCGGGTGCGTCAGTTTGTGCAGCGCGTGATGCAGCTGAACAACTACGTGGAAGACCTCCCGTGTTTGTATTACAGCCCGAGCGCGAGTACACAGACCCAACAGGTCTACTCCTTCACTGACGCGGAACTCGCATGCCATATCTTGTGCATGTGTCCGTTGAAGTGGCAGGACCAGTACCACTTGCTCGAGAAGTGCTATCCCGAAGGGGTTAAGCCTCTATTGCTCATTCTTGAGCGAATTGAGGTGGCGCACCCAGTGGATGAGAGGCAGTCATCTTCTAAGCCTGCAAAGGCCCAAGGAGCTGAACAGCCCTCCAAGAAGTTTGCGCTAGGCGCACGAATTCCCAAGAAGCCCAAGCAAGCACGCACGGAGTATACGCGCGTAGACAAGAACTGCGAGCTATGCAAAAGCATGGGGCGCACACACCACACATAACACCGCGGAGTGTCGCCGTTACAACAAAGACGGAACTCCTACACGAGGTACTTTCGGGCAAGCTGCATGAAAGTCCCGCGAAGACAGTCGCCCCAAGAAGTCCTACGCCCAGGTCTTGGCTCGCATGGAGAAACTTGAGAAGTCTCTCAAGAAAGCCAACAAAAAAGGCAAGAAACGTCGCCGTCGCGAAGAAAGTGACAGCGATTCCGACTCATCCTGAAGTGTTGGGTTGGGTAGTACGGGGAAAAATGAAAATAGTTGTAAGAAAATTAAAACTAACCACGAGTTAGCCAATTACACTACCCCTGGTCCGATAAAAACTACCAGTAAACCAAAATTAGAATTAAATGACAAAATTTTAATTCGGATTATTCGAGTCCCTTAGTGGACGTAACTTTGAAAAATCTCAAAGACACCTCGAACTTGTCCACTAACTTTGATGTAGATCCCAACTCAGTGAGGGACACCCTACATGAATCAAAGTCAATTGAGCCATCTAACCCACAAAAATCAATGGACTCAGTAACAGCAGTACTAGCTGTACAAAAATTAGCGACTGGAAGTCAGTCCTCGACAAAACTCAAACACTTGTCCAGGAGTCGCAAAAACAACTTCTTGAGAGTACTATTGGACACTGGTTCCGATGGTGACCTCATGTTCCATGAAAAAGGAACCACCAAGCGTTTTCCCTACTTGACTAGGCAGGTGTCAAAGTCTTGGCACACGTCGAATGGGTGCTTCCAAACCAAAGGAAGAGGCAAAGTTACTCTAAAATTCCTAGAGTACTCCAACAGCAAGGAATACACAGTTAAACCTGATGTTGTGGAGTATGATGGTAAAAAGATGGCTAAGCCAGCGTTTGACCTCATCTTAGGTGTAAAAACACTAAGAGAGCTTGGAATTGTTCTAGATTTTCGAACAAAGGATATTACCATTGATGAGATCATCTTGCCGATGAGAGACATCAACAGTCTGTCAACTAGCTCTAAGATTGAAAAAGCTTGGTCAGTTAACCACAGCATGATTCATGAACCACGTAGTACTGAGGAAGCCACTCAGCGTGCAGTTCACATCTTAGATGCAAAATATGAAAAAGCAGACCTCGTGGATTTCTTGGCATGGTCCAATACTATCGAGATCTTTGGGCACGGCGCAGCGAAATGCTTGCCCCACTCACAAGCCTCGTAGGCGAGTGTGGTCATACCAAACAATCCAAACTTCTCAAGGTTAAAAAGAAACCCTGGAAATGGACTGAGGAACATCAAAAAGCATTCGATGACGTAAAGGCCACTATCGCCAAAGATGTGTCCTTGGCCTACCCTGATTACTCAAAAGGGTTTGAGATCTATACGGATGGATCCAAGAGACAACTTGGAGCGGTCATTACTCAGAACAACCGGCCAATTGCATTTTTCAGCAGAAAACTCTCTGTCTGTCAGCAAAAATACAGTGTAACCGAAATTGAACTTCTAGCCATTGTTGAAACACTCAAAGAATTCAAAGGAATGCTGTGGGGCCAGCCTATTGTAGTCTACACAGACCACAAGAACCTCATGCAAGATGCACTTGGTTTAACCTGTGACAGGGTTTACCGTTGGCGTTTATTACTAGAGGAATATGGTCCTGAAATCGTTTACATCAAAGGAATCCACAACACAGTTGCGGATGCGATTTCACGCCTTGACTTTGGTCCAACAAAGGACGCCAAGGAAAACTGGATGACCTTCACCAAATGCTGGTGTTATTACACTATGCAATCAGAAGAGGACCCATCCCCAGCACAACACTCAGACCTCATGAACTTTGTGTTTGCTAACCGCAGCGAAGAGAATGCGATCTATCCCCTGACAGTTCGGGAGATTGCCGCAGCTCAACAAACAGATAAAATGCTGGACAAACTCAGCCTGCTGGAGGCATACAAACCTCAGCTGGTAGAAAATGTTCAAGTACTGTGCAAAGATGGCAAACTTGTCATCCCACAGGAACTCCAGCAGCGAGCAGTACAGTGGTACCATCACTACCTGCAGCATCCAGGGACAACCCGTCTCGAAGAAACTCTTCGCTGCGATGTATTGGAAAGGTTTGAGACACTCTGTCCGCACCTTTGTCAAAAATTGTCATAAATGCCAAGTCAACAAACGACGCCAACATAAGTACGGTAAATTGCCTACAAAATTGGTTGTATCAAACCCCTGGGAGGTACTATGTGTGGACCTAATCGGACCATACACTCTCAAGGGCAAAGACGGCACTGAAATTGACTTTATGTGTGTCACAATGATAGATCCAGCTACCAGTTGGTTCGAAATTGTGGAACTACCGGTAACTGAATTCAATTCTGTTACTCCCAAGGGTAAAAGGGCCTCAAGGGTACTAACACACATAATAAACCTAAAGAAGCATACTTTGATAAATCATCAGCACAAGTTGGCTCTTTAGTAAACAAGATCTGGTTTAGCCGTTACCCACGTTGTCAAGTAATCATTTACGACAATGGAAGCGAGTTCAAGCTCAATTTTGAAACCCTATGTGATTCATACGGTATCAAGCGTAAGCCAACCAGCATCAAGAACCCCCAAGCAAACGCAATACTAGAACGGATGCATCAAGTAATCATGACAATGCTCCGCACCGCTGAATTAGACATGGCCAATACAGTGGCTCCTAGTGACATAGCAGACTTCCTCACAGATGCTGCATGGGCCGTTCGCTCCACATACCACACGGTACTCAAAGCCTCTCCAGGTGCAGCAATATTTGGCAGGGACATGCTGTTTGACATTCCCTTCCTAGCTGACTGGAACAAAATAGGAGACCATAGGCAACGCCAAACCGATCGCAACACCGAACGTGAAAACAAGTGTTCGTCGATTGGGATTATAAAATTGGTGATAGAGTACTTCTTCGCAAAGAAGGTATCCTCCGCAAATCAGAAAGCAAATACCATAAAGATCCTTGGACTATATCGACAGTCCATACGAATGGTACTATCAGGGTTCACCGCGGAACAAAATCAGAAAGATTAAACATTAGGAGAGTAACACCATACTTTGACACTACAGACACTTAAAATAAAGAACATGTCAGTGAATCACTCTTACTCCTCTCTCCACTAACACTTACGCTTGAAATAATGCTTCATAGTCACTACTCAGCCAGGAAAGTCTTGTATTACCAGTATAAATTGGTACACAAACAAGTGTCTTCCGCTCACAAAACAGGCCTCCCCATTTTTCCTTTCCAAAGAAAAGGTTTTTTCACACCTCACCTGACCCTCCATTCGTGGGGCGAGTGACATAGGCCAAGAATCTGGAGCTTCCAGCTGGAACTCCATAAGTCTCCTTCACATTGTTTGATACAGAGGAAGGACTCAAAAGTCATAAGATATGAGTTTCTCAGAAATCATATCCAAATAGGATTTTCCTTCCTAGAACTCCACCATACACATTGTAGGTGTTTTCTTAGGTTGAATATCCAATGGAGGATTTCCTTCTCAGGAACCTTCCCATGGGACAGTTCCTTTGGGCAGTTGAATATGAGCCAGTCATGGAACTGCCACAAATCACTGCCAATCTCTCCCATGATCATTTGTGTTTTTTATGCATGAGATAACTAGTATCTCATTTCATCAGTTGTACAGTAGTATTAAGCTCATAAAAACAAAGTCAGCAAAGTCTACAACAAGATTTTTTAAATACTTTCTGGCTTAGGTCAATGCCGACAAGCATTTGATCAATACCCAAATAGATATTCCTTCAACACAGAGAAATGTTGAGCAATATATCTGACAAAACATTGACAATGAAGTACATGGTCCCACCAATAAATACACATACAGAGTAATTTCAGGGCATGTTGAGCTACATATTACAAGTAAGGACATAAAAATCTCAATGATATTGATGGATGAGTCCATCAGACATGTGCCAAGCATTGTGTCACCACCCACATGTGTGTACATAGAAATTTCAACAGAATTTTATCTTTGCATTCATAAAAACTTCTGTAGAAATTTTAATTAAACACAAACAACATCAAATAATGAAGTTTCTGTTCGCATTATAGTGAACTAGCCAGTGCATTTCTTTACACCAATCTGGTTATCAGCATTCTGACTGTCCAGTTAGTGGCCAATGTGCATAACTGCAGTTTCAGAATTACCTACAAAACTAGTCTACATATTGGAAACTCTTGTTTAAATACAACCATAAATGTACTAACATAATTGACCTGCCAATAGTATTTACATTACCTGCAAGACAGGCAATGTTGCCACATAGAAGTTTGTGGCAAATAAACTGACAACAAGTGAAAACTTTTCATTTTTAACTCATCTGATGACCTTGTAACAACCTTGTGATGGCCTTTATGACAACAGGTGAAGGTCCTGTAGTGATTCTTGTCACAAATGGTGAGTACTTTGTGATGACCCCTTATGACAACTCTGGCAACCTTGGTGACTTGTAAGAAGAGAGTTGTGTGTTATGTTTGGTGTAGTAATGTGGCAGTGTGAATAAAGAATTACGACAAATATGGAGATGATACTAACTCTTAATTGCTGACAGGCCTCGTGGCTCCTGACTTGCGACTGACCCTCCCACCCTGTTGATGACAAGGACAACCAATGTGATGATAAGGACAATGGATGTCCCTAAGTGATGACACGCTGGAGTTCGTGTGAGGACCCAAGTAATGACGCTTGGCTGCCTTATGACAATACAAGAACAAGTAAGGACACTTGACTAACTTGTGATGATTCAAGTGGTGAAATGGCAACAACCCTGACAGTTAAGTTATGTGACATCTGGTGACATCTGATCACATCTCTGTTTGTTTTTATAGTTAAAGTCAAGAGTTGTCTGTATTGCTGTAGCAGACACATATTGATCACACCATTACTTAGTGGCATGGTATATAAAGTGATACTCTTGAAATATGACAGAGTACACTTCTTGGTATGAACTTAAAAAATTAATGCACAGACATGTCAGGGTATAATTGACTGTTATAAAAGTTATATTGATAACAGCATGACTGCCGCCGACACTCTATCGATAATATCACAAGACAATAATGTAATCAAGATCTGTACTGTACCACACACAGTACCATTGCCATCATAAAAAACTGGAAACACACTGCTTGCAAAGTAATTTCATCCAAACTGTTTTTCATTGGTCTCTTTCACCTATCATTAATCATACCCAGTGTATATGCCACATGCAAACAAAATGCATAATAAAATCAAAATTTTCATGATCTTGCGTGCCAGAAAATAGAATCATCCCCAACCAGTGTTCACACAAACAACATGCATGAACAAAGTACCCAAACTTGCCATAAAACATGCTTCACACTTTCATCTCACGGAGGGGGGACACCAAGAAAAATTCCTGGTTGCAAAAATGGACAAAAACAAGACACTATGTCAATGTGAGATTTGGAACACAAGTCTGCAACTGAATCAAGTACACATCAAAACAATTCATTCAAATTTTCATGAAGATGTGCACATGGTATTGCAGAGGAACGGTCCAACCCCAGTGTGAATGCACATTATAACGAGGAAAACAAAACGAATATGTTCTAACGTCGTGTGCATGCGAATTGCAGCGATTTTTTGTGAAGGGCAGGTCCTTTGTATTTGATATAACTGTTTTGTTTTTACTTGTCCAGCAGAAAAATGCCGAAAGGCTGACATGAAAAAACATCACTTCTAACGCTAATGAGTTGAGCGTATTGGTAATGTGTTGCGACGAAAACATTTAGTATCATTGATTCTCTTCCTATTATTATATTTCGCGACCGATCTAGAAATATCAAGTAACAACGGATAGGAACATTGAGCCTCGGGGTGAAAAGAGTGCAGGCTTCCCCTTGCTTCTCAGGGCAACAGATGCCGTATCTATCGAGCAGAGTAGCCTTTAAAATCATTTCAAGACTCTTATGCAATCTCGGTCTCATCACATTGTCCAATGTGGTCGACATTTACTCCTTCTCCAGCTGCAAAGCTTCTGTCTGTGTAAGTTTTCCCATCGCATCCTGTGTCGGGGGAAGTTCCAGCTGTTAGACATGTTCTTAGGACGACGGAATAGCCAAGCAATATTTCCAACCCAGAATACGTACCACAAACCTTTTGATTACGAGAAGACGCAAAGAAAAGAGAATGGTTTCAATAAAAAGGATACATACAGTATTGTTAGACATCGTTCATTAGATAAAAGCAAACATCTCAAATAACTTACAGTTCGGAGGCTCCTCGTTCGAGCCGTGCGGATTTCGTAACATTCACCCACTGCTCCATGAAGGAGGCAATCGCCATCTGGAACTACACAAAAATATCCATCATCGCAACCAGGATTGCATCCTCCTTCTGTCAAAAGTTCTGCGACACCTCCGTCACTGTTTGAGGGACGGCGAAGAGCGGAAAGATTCTTGGTAGAGGCCTGGGATGACGGTGCCAGATTAAGGATTGCGAGGACGGCGATGGATGCGAGCTTCATGATTTTGTGCTAATTCGATGGCAATGGTGTACCTAGCTGATAGTTGGCAATGAGCTATTCAATCGATGGATTTTATGTGGGCCGAAGCAGAGATAGAGCCGAGATGAAGGTAGTCGGTGGGATTGAAAAGAAAGGTCTTGTCAGGGTCTTGTCCGTAGAACACGGTGATATGGGACCAAAGAGATAGGACGTAGAACAAGGACAGAACACAGACTCTCGAGAGAGAGAGAGGTAGGTGAGACATAAAGATGACGTATTGATTCCCTTGTCCTCGACGCACGACAACGATTGGTGGCTCGCCGACTAACTCCATACACCAATAGATTGCCCACCATTTACCTTACGACGACTTACGCCATGGTATTGTATGAGTATTGTATGTACCACTAACATCACAGACGAGCAAAACTGAGCCGAACGCCTGACAAAAGCCTACATAAGACGCTTTCTACCATGGCCGCAGACGAGCCTTCCCTTAAACGACAACGCCACAATGACGGCGACGAACACCAGTCTTCCACAGTCGCCCTCTATGTCCCACCCCCTGACGCTGATCATGATGCCCATTCCAAAATTCGAACTTCCAATCTTGCATCGTCGACGATGAAGCTGTCCGGCCACAAGGGCAGCGTCTACTGCCTTGCCTATGATCCACTGGGGGAGGTTTTGTGCAGTGGGTCTTTCGATTCTACTTGTTTGTTGTGGAATGGTGAGTTTCTTCACTAGATGTCTCTGCTTGCTTCTGTTGTGCGAAGTGATGGACCTAGTGTTCTATCATGCATCACCCATCCAGGGCGTGTAGCTCTCGCTGGACAAGCAATTGTTGGGGGTGTGATTTGAAACGAGGGAACCCATGATTGCAATGGAACCGCATGCTAATAACGTTACCCTCTCGCTATTTCGTCACACGAAAAGCTAGTGGACACTGCCAAAACATCAACGTCCTTTCTGGGCATAAAAACGCCATACTCGATGTCAAATTCACCAACGATTCCGAGAGGATCATCACTGCTAGTGCAGATTTCAACCTAGGCGTATATGATGCGATGACGGGGGCGAGAATTAAGCGATTCATGGGGCACAAGGGGATTGTGAACGCATGTGATGTTTGCAGCGAAGGGTGAGTGTGTTTTCTTCTCCGGATTATGCCATCTAGTAAACTTGACTATTTATTCATGATCTCCTGTCCAAGGTCTCCGTCACTTGCCGTCAGTGCGAGTGACGACCGCACCGCAAGATTATGGGACGCTCGCATTCGTGGAGAGGTGGGCAGCTTTGAGGACGAATATCAAATCACTGCTGTTGCGTATGCCAATGATGGACAGGTAGTCTACACGGGAGGGATCGACAATTGCATTACTGCATGGGACGTGAGACAAATGCGTAGATCCATGACAATGAAGGGTCACTCAGGTAGGTATTGCGCGCATGACATCTGCACTATTTTGTCAATTTCTTCCTCCACATACAAACAACATCATTTCTCGTGAATTGCAAAATAGATACCATCACCTGTCTGTCTCTAAATCCAAAAGGAACACATCTTTTGAGCAATTCGATGGATGGAACGATGAGAACTTGGGATATTCGACCTTTTGTAGACGATGCCGCAGGGGGAAAGAAACGGCATGACAAAACCTTTGTTGGAGGGACTCATAATGCTGAAAAGGGGTTGTTGAACTGTGCCTGGTCAGCAGATGGAATGATGGTCACTGGAGGGAGTGCTGATTGTGTTGTTCATATTTGGGATGAGCTAAGTGCGGAGGAGGTAAGCCATCAGGATGAATTATGAAATTAGTGCTCGTATTTCTTGGCTTTACTAGATTTCCCCTTCAATTTTTCCCAACTGCAATATCGAAGCTTTATTGCCTTCCTGGTCATTCAGGTTGTGTTAATGCTGTTATTTTTCACCCAAAAGAAAACATTATTGCCTCAGCATCATCAGATAAATCAATTTATGTGGGAGAGCTGTCTTAAACGTGAACGGTGAAATCCTGATACAGGCAACTATTTCTTGTTGTCGAATTTGGCAGTTTTCAGATGTATAAGCTGTAACGCATGCATTAGAGGTAGAGGATACCCGTCACGATTCAGCTAAGCAAAATATGTTTCCAGTTGAGGACATTCTCATTTCTGAATACGTTCAATTGTTTCCTCAGACTCCAACAATAAAAATAGGCAGAGTCCAGGTTTCATTTAGTATCAAGTCACGTCTTCTGCTTGTCACTACGGACACCACATCTTAGCTAATCTATGTGAATTTTGATTCCTTTTTTGAGGCATTCAATAGATAGAACATTCATTTGTTGAGTGGATTCAAACTAATGGTTTTACTAGATTTTTGCCCCCAACTATACTGGCTTCTATGTGGATCTCCTGAATTCCTTTTTGCAAAAATACAAGGACAAGGATTTACTGCTCTGTTTACATCTCATAAGAAAGGCAACCCATCAATTCCAATTACCTAGTACAATTATTACATTAAAATTGACACAAGATAAAAATTGTTTTATTTCATTTGTAATGTCAACTAGAATAATTTTGTATCAGTTGACTTAAACTGTCATTGTTATAAAATACATATGTTAAACTTTATAAAGTCCTGCAATGAATGTTGGTAGTTGTAACTTATGATGGTCATCTATTGTCACTGTTTAATGATGCATGATGCAAAAAAAGGAATCAACTAAGGGTGGATGTGCCTTTAAACAGCATCTATATTTTCCTCTGAGGAACGTGGTCGACAATTCCATGCAAAGATTTCAGAATGCCTTTATACATGAACTGGTGGAAATCATCTTAATGGCACATGTTGTAGGGGCATCGAGGCACCAAAACATACTTCAAATTTTTATGTCAACATGGTCCTTCATAAGAAGGGAGATGTATGATATATCCCCTGGTCCCATCAAAAGAGTGCTGCAGAAATTAGGTAGTACATGTTTGTATTTGGATTGATAGGCCTCTATGCATCTCCCAATGCATCTACTGTATATCTCGGTTCATAAGAGTTAGAATATGATGTCAACAGATACAGTAAAAATATATTATAATCCGTGGGAAGTTAGTGATGATAACATGGGGAAAAAATATGTATCCAACCTATTTACCAAATTGCATGTGGGTACTGGATGTCACGCCAATTTCCCTTCGATTTTGTCCCGATGCCCCCCTGATTCCCCATGAGTGTTGTGTGTGAAATCATGTGTGGTGAGTTTTACGATTGATCGAAACAACTCAGAAACCAACCTGAGTTACAAGGAGCTATTCATACGGGTGTGTTGCTGTGGAGGTGGAGAAATGATTTAAGAAGGCTTTACAGTGTCCTGGGCTGATTTTACATATGAAAAACACAAATGTCATCAAAATTGATAAAATATATCTTATAATCCATAGGCCCTTATGAACCGAGGTATACGATAGATTGTTAGAGTCTATGTTGCATGCAAGAATTGCTGTAGGAGTTTCATGCATATACTTGCTGTGATGCATGATCAACAGTGTTTTATGGCTAGTGCAAAGACATTTGAAACATGTATGCAGTTGACTGCATTGAATTTTACTCATCAATAATCAAAATGAATTCCCCAATGATAATTGAACTGATTTGTCCTCTTACAGAAAAGGAAAATGAACTGGACACATATGATGATGGTTACATAATGGAAGAGAACAGTTCAAGTTTCAATTATAAGAAAATATTTTGAAATCGGCCATTGAATATAGTTTCTGGTTTGATGTCATGGATCACATTAAAGTTGTTTGTAAGTCTCATATCTGCTAATTACTTGAGATGGAGACAATCACGAGAAATGACCTTTTGATGATGCACTCTAATAGTAAGTTCAGATTCTCAGAAAGCATGCTCTGATGTGATTATACAAGGTGCAAGTCATTGCCATACCAAAATGGGAAAAGGCATGCAAGTATACAGCTATTTATCCATTGCTTTAGCGCTATTTTATGGTTCTACTTCAACGGCATCATTGTTTAAATATATTGTGTGGTATTTTACAAAAGTGCCAGTAGTACTATGGGAAAGAAATGGTTCAGTCTGTCTCTCATTGTATTGACAACAATAAACCAGGTGTGGTCAATAAAAATCGTTCAAACTATGTTGTAATTTAGTACAATTGGTTGTCCATTGTATGGACAAAAAGAAATGATCTACTAAATATTTGATAGGATTTATCTCCACTGAATTCCTTTCTCATATTTTCCTTGAAGTCTGGTTGTTGGACTCCATAGTATCTGGATGCTACAACACTTCTTTGTTATTGATCTATCATTTACGACAGGATGATTTGCATGGATGATTCTGGAGATAACTGTTATCTCAAACTAAAAAATTGGCATGGAATGATCAGTCAATTCTGAAATGCAACATGTGCTGAAGAAGACCTCACTTTATCAAGACTTAATTATGGAAGGCCAAGGTTAACCACTGGTCACCATAGAAGTTGTTTAAGTAAATACTGTTCTATGAGGTGGTTAAAACTAAGCACCAATCAACAGATCATGGTGTTGTATGTGTGTTTGACTTTGACCAGAAGGCCCCCGACCGACCTGAATTCAATTTGGTAAGCAGCACTCTGTGGTGGGATTATCTGTTTTGCCAAAGATTTTGAGCAGTATTCCATATGGCCATGTACATTCATAAAAATTCTATCTCATTGTCATAGGGAAATAATTCTGTGATTCCCACCAGGTTGCAGAGCATTTCGGTTGAAAAAAGTAGGCAAACTTGGATTTCTAAAGTCAGTTTATGGTATTGGATGTAATTATCAGTGACACAGAGGAGTATCTTGAACCAAAAGCTCTACCTATGGATTTTGGTAGTTGTAATTGTTCTGGCGAAATCTGTTGTCCTCATTATGGCTGTTGTTATATTCGTTGAGAGCATTTGTGTGTCTGTACTGGGAAGTAGAATAGCTGCGGGATTGATTTCCTTGCTGATAATTGTAGGGGGTATTGTGTGACTGCCAATATGAATGAACACTGCTTCCACGGCCTTGGCCCCAACGATTTGGTGCCTGTTGGTTGCTGTTATAGTCATTATCACTTCTTCCCCTGGGCTGACTCCGTCCATGAGATGAATGCGGACTCCAAACTTGACCTCGTTGATTATTTCCATCTTGTCTTATTTGTCCGTAATGATTGCGTTGGAAGTTTGATTGGCCACGGCCATTCCATCTGCCTTCGTAGGGATTCCAACCTTGATAGCTTTCATTGTCGCATCTTCCTCCTTCTGCTCGTCCCCTCCCGTTCCTTCCCCCAGCATATTGTCTACTCTCATGGTTCAAGTCTACTGTTCTTGTTCTCCCATTTGCTCCATGATTGACATTTTGATTTGAAGCCAGTGATACCGTTCTATCAGTATGCAGCACATAGCCCGCGAGCATTGCAAGCTCATAGTCAAGTCGAAACTTTGCTTCTTCCAGTGACAGGTTTGAACTATAGTCAACATTTTTCTTGGCTTCCGCTGCGGCGGACGCCAACATGGACTCCACTCTGACGATCGCATCTTGAATAGCACCGCTGGGGATATATTTTCCAGTTGCGGCAAATCTTTTCAAGTTGCGCTTCAACAATTCAAGCCGAGTGAGTTTTGGTAAACAACGTAGTTGGTATTGGTCTTCCACATTTGAACAGTGATCGACGTCATGGCAATTTATGATTTGATCGTTGTCTGTAATAGCGGCATCTACATCATGACTCATGCGATAATCTCTCCTCGACAAATGTTCGCGAATCATATTACACGTCTCCATTCCACCAAAGACGATAAATTCCACGGGTCTTCTACTGAGGGATGCCGCCTCGAGAGCGGATTTGTATTCCCTTGGACGTGTGTTGGTATTGCCCCAAGCCAATGGTGCGGTTCTGGAATGAGTATGATTGTTTGTGGCGTGAGATTTCAGTTGGTCTAACGCTGCATCAAGAGCAGACGACTCGATTGAGGAGGAGGGGGAAGAAACATCTCTCGTTATGTTGCGTATAAGCTCTAATGGTCGAGGGCGAAAGATACTTTCGACGATGAACAAATCAACTTCCTTTGGCAAAGGTTCGGAGTCGTCTTTGGAAGAAATGATGCTCTCTACGGCCGCAACAAGATCCACATGGACTGGGTTGTTGTGTTCACTTTGTTCCGATGACACACGAAGAAGTGATGCAAACTTCTCCGAAGAAATAACTCCTCCAAGTCGTTGTATGACCCATCTCAATTCGTCATTCGAAGAATCACATATTCGCTCCTGAATTGTTTTCCCTAGAACCATCATCGAGGGCGAGATACCCTTTCCTTCCACGCCCGCAGCACTCGTATCACTGGCATTCGAATCGTGAAGAAAATACTGGATGGGGACCGGAATGTACAACAAAGCTTGATCGTCAATGGTAATATCGATCCCGCCGGCGAGTGTCGTCATGTCGCTTACTATTCCCTCGCTTTTATGAAAAGATGTCCCAAATATACGCTTGAGTATCGTAGTCTTGCCGGAACACTGCGGTCCAATTGTAATGTACAGCGTCCCCATCGTGGGAGTGTTGTCAGTGATGGCAGCAGGAGATGAATCTTCCAACGGTGATGAAAGTGGGGCACCGGATCTTATTTTGTTGCTGGAGGCAACATCGTCGCCGCCGGGCAGTGGATGATTCGCTTGTGCTAGATCCGCATTCATTATGGCGCTGCGGGCCTTGTTTACGGGACGAGACCACGAGGTCGATGACGGTGCTCGCAGATGAAAAGACTGGATGCTCGGGAAGAGAAGTAGTGCGATCAGAATTATAAAGAACGAGCCGGTCATTTCTAGGTGCATCGAACGCGTACCTCCCTTGGAACGAGGCGGACAGTCACGACAACATCATGTCAACCAGATATCAACCTGTGCGCTAGAGGCTGCAAGAGACGAAGGCAGGCGACGGCCCACGGCGGGGCTTGGTCAAGTATGGTACCTGTCAAGTACCATTCAACTGTCGGGGTTCTGCGGGAGTAGATAAATTGCATTAAAATTTCGTTATCTTCGTAGACGACCTTGGTTGAAAGCCGATAAAGTAGAGTGATTTTTGTACAATACAATAACAATTCCCCGTCTCACCCGCGGTTGTCTACCTACGTAATGTAAGGTGTGGTACTCTTATGGACTCTTATATGGTACGATACAGGTGCTATACAGGTATACTATACCAAACAGCCAAACCGGTAGGATACAATCTGATACAATACACCAGTACAATATTGTACCTGACACAACGGGGCCTCAATGGGGCTCAACAGATCTCGACAAGTCTTGACTGCCCCGCACAAGTGTGCTTGAAGTGTGGCAATATTCCGAAACCATGGCACGATGTCATGAGCAGGTGATACAATCAAACCATCAACTAACGGAAGTCTTTTGCGTGGAACTCCCGTCGCCATCATGCAAAAATCACATTGGCAGCAGAGTCGACACGGACACCGGGTCTCATCATAGTTGTCTCCCTATCCAGACACCGCTACGGCTTGCCACACAGCGACACTGCCTCACGGTGTCAAGACGGGATGCATCCAGTGACGGTGGGAGGCATACATCAAGCCTTGGAGGCGGGGATGAGTATTCGGTATCGGTCAAGAGCCTCCCAGCCTCGAAGGGGTCAGGATGCGAAGGGCGACATTCCTCGAAACAACGCAGGGGAGAGAGAAAAGCCAGTCATACAACAAACGAAGAAGGCAATAGATGTGTGTGCCTATCCCATTCATCCTTGTCTCTAAATTCAAATGAGGACGACTTGAATGCAGTGGAAGTTTTTGCGTTAGCACGTACGCCTCACCCTTCGGAAAACCAGCGTTCTTCATCCAATGCGGTGGAACCAGCGAGTGATTCGAAACCATCCCATGTGAAGTCTGCGTCCGAGATGACAGCCGGTGGAAATTCTATATCGGAAAGTGTCAAAGATATAGATGCCGGAACTGCGATTCACGAAGGCGTTCCCGTGCATGCTTCAAAGTATTATTTACTCGTCACAACCAAGTTTTCTACTCGACAAATGAATGGTGGAATGGATTCGATGAATACAAATGAGAAGCTCCAATTGAAAGAGGACACAAAGCGCTCTACAAAGACCATAAGAAACAAGACAATTATTGAAAATATACCCCTGAATTTTCGGCCCTCTATAGTTCATATCACAGAGCTTCATGTATCAGCTGGTAACAAAGACATCATTTCGACAATCGGAATTTTTGTTACCAGTTCCGACGACAATAAATTGCGCTTGTACGTTGCAGCAAGAAGATCTTTGCATGAAAGATATTTGGGTGGGCAACATCCAGTTAAACCACCATGTTTTACGTTGTCGACGTTGTGCTTTGATGCATACAGTCAACAAGATGACGTAAGATCAGGTGATCCATTCATCTTCTGCAGCTTGATTACTGCGCTGGATACACTTTATACCAATGATGATTTGCATCGACCTCCTGTCAACAAACTGGCAATCTCTCTCTTCGATGGAACTATTCATATAATTTCGTATTTTCTTAAAAAAGTGGAGCAACAGACGAGGCGTCAGTCAGGGGATATCACAGGAGCAAAGACTGACAGCACTAAAAGTTCCATCGACCTTCAAGAAATGAGTTGTCAGTTGCACTTTTCAACATTCCTTGTTGACGGACCAGTCACAACGCTTCATTTTGGTAGACTGAATCTTGCCCAAATTTGTCTACAAACAAACCAACAACCCATATCTTCTTTATTTTTAGTAGCCGGGTCTCTCTGTGGATTTGCTTGCTTGTTCTACGAAGTGCCACCATCCAATCATACTTCTGTGGGGATCAGTCAGGACACTGCGGCCTTTCCGTGTTTCGATGGACCGCTTCCATTGGTCGATGAACTTTACGATCCAGTTCATGAGAACGAGGACTGTGTCACAGCAGTTCATGCTTGCTGTTCTAATGACTCGAGGCCAATGATTGCAGTTGGAACTCATCGTGGACGTGTGCTATTGTTCGAGAGAACCACAGACCCAATGTATGCATTTGACGAGTCTTCGTTCCTTATCGAAGCAGCGTCAAAGCAAGCGGAAGTGATTTCCAAAATGGCAGATACCTCTTCAGAGATTGACGGGTTTCAATCTGCAAAGGCAGTGTTGAAGTTAGAATCAGAAATACTGGAGAGATCTATCACTGAACTGCAGTGTGAATTAGACACATTAGCAAAGAGTGCGCCGCCGTACGAGGAACCAGCCGACGAAGAAATTCCGATAGAAGAGAACGTCAATGATACCTCAGACATCGGAAAGTCAATCAATTTAAAAAGCAAAAGTGAAGCCGAACCCGCAACCTCGTTGAAGCCAGCCCATGATGATGCGCTTCATCATGAGCCGACGTGTGATGTCACGGAAGGAGAACAGGAAGAAATGCCAAACGGCGCTGGAGATTGGATCAATTCAGAAAGCAAAAGCGAAGCCGGAGCTATTTCCGTGTTGAAGCCAGTCTATGATGATGCGCTTCATAATGAGCCGACGTGCGATGTTGAGGGAGAACAGAGTACTGACGAAGGAATTCCGGTAGAAGGGAACGTGGATGATTGCTTAGACAGTAGAGATTCGATCAAGTGTGAAAGCAGAAAGGAAGCCGGAGCTATAACCTCATTGAAGCCTATCAATGATGATTCTCTTTTGAATCGTCGAGGACATGAGCTGATGTGTGATGTTGAGGAAAATCTGAGTGCTGATGAACGAATTCCAATAGAAGAGAACGTCGATCGTTGCTCGAATGAAGTAGATTTGATCAATACAGAAAGCAAAGCTAAAACCTCGTTGACGCCAGTCAATGATGATGCTCTCCAAAATCACAAGGGGCATGAGCTGTTGTGTGATGTAGAGGAAGGCCAGAGTGCTGACGAACAAAAGCCAATGGAGGCGAACATCGATGCTTTCTTAGACATTGGGCATTCGATCAATACAGAAAGCATAAAAGAAGCAGACCGCATTCCCTCGTTAGAGCCAGTCAACGAGAACAATCATCTGTCTGGTGCAGAAGAAGACGACGGCGATGAAGTTGACATAGAAGAACAAACTATCTCTGAAGAATTTATTGGTGATATCAAGTACGATACCGATGTAAATCTTGCAAAAAACCCTTCTTTGTCGCAGAATACCAATGATCTACCTGATTCGGGGATGATGACGTCAAGCTGTCCATCAAATGAGGAGTCTTCTCTGCTATTGTCCAGAATTCAGCAGGTAGAAAGTGAACTTGCAACAGTTCAAGAGGGAATATTTCATCATGAAAGAATGATAGCAGAACTCAATTCTTCCCTTAACAGTCTACGTTGCAAATTGGACAGCATCAAAAACGACACAACGAATACGTTGGCATTTTCCCAAAGGAAAATGCATCGGTATCGTGTTGTTTGCCAATATCAGCTTCCCTATCCAATCAATGGGATGCACTACCACTTTGGGAAGTTGTTAGTATTTACAAGGCGTAGCGTTCATATCATTCAAAAAACATTGCGTGACGATGCTTCAGTTGAAGACGCACTAATCTTGTTTGAGAAAAAGCTAGGTGGTATACTTGAATTAAATGTGCCATAACTCGATTAATGATGATGCTGTAAAATGATTTCTAATGAAGCGATGAATGAAGAGCTTACTTCGCATGTTTGAAAGTACAAACCACTGCGAAATTTTAAACTGTTGCATGTCAGTGTCAGTTGGTTGAGCTTCATCTAGTAGCACTTTAATTCTCTGCAAATGTGTATCTGGAGCACTTTCATTGCAGCAGTCAACTTAACGACAACACAGAGCAATAATTCCAGCCACGGCTCTTTGTACACCTTTCTCATCGACATCCATATGAGTCACCAATCTAAAAAGCTTCCCCCCAGAACTATACCCACCGGTTATCTTCACACCAAAATCTTCATATAAAGCTCGTGCGAGTTCTTCTTTCTTCAGCTTACAACTTTCCGGAAGTCCGAAGAATACCACATTAGTATCCACCTTTCCAGCTCGTGGGAGCCAGAAGCCTGCATTTTTCAATTCTCTCGCCAAAGTCTGCGCGTTTTCGTGATCCTCTGCAAGACGATCAACATTGTGCTGTAAGGCATACATTCCCATAGCTGCCATGACGCCACTCTGTCTCATTCCACCCCCTAGCCGTTTCCGCGCCCTTTTAGCCAATCTTATGAATTCTGCATCCCCCACCAACACTGATCCCATGGGAGCGCCTAGACCTTTGGATAGACATATCGATACGGAATCGGCTCCGTGGCACAGTCTTGAGGACGATACAGATTGAGATATTGCACTATTGAATATTCTAGCTCCATCAACGTGGACTTTGACTCCGTGTTTCTCCCACGTTCGATGAGCTAATGACCCAATGGTATCAATGTAACTCGGAGGCAAAGCAACACCACCCAGCATGTTGTGCGTATTCTCTAAGCAAATCAGTGTTGTCTTCGCGTAATGGTCATCATTATCGGCATGGAATGCATCCTGCACCTCATCCAAATCCAACATGGCATTTTCATCCTCTGAGACTTGCTTGGCACTCACTCCCGCCAAATTTCCATAGCCTCCACCTTCGTAAAGGTTGATATGCGAATGCCTTCCCAATATCATCTCTGCGGACTTGTTGTAATGGCAATGCGCCAAAATTGCACACAAGTTCCCCATGGTTCCGGTGGGGACGTAGAGAGCGCTTTCCTTTTGAAACAGGTCGGCAACGTACTCTTGTAAGGCGATGACGGTGGGATCTTCACCGAGGACATCATCGCCAGTTGGGGCTAGCGTGGCGGCGTGGAGCATGGAGGGGGTGGGCTGTGTCACTGTATCGGAGCGTAGGTCGACGATTTGTCTGGGTGGTGGTGATGTTTGGATGGTGAGTTGTCGATGTTGGGCAGTGAGGAGAGAGCATTGCGATGTGTGAAATTGAGTCGTCTTGACCAAGTTGAGTTGTTGCGAAAGACGCGATAGTTTTGATCTACTGAGCCTTAAAGTCAACATGGTTGTTGTCAGGTTGTTGTAGAGGTCAATCTCCTTGATGGCTCCTTATATATTGTGCCACAGTTAACATACTCCACACGCAATAAAAAGAACAGTCACATCGGATACTCGTCGGGATGGGTTGATCGAGGACAAGAATACCATGCAGACTCTACCGCGGACCAACACAGATGCTTTTCGGTTTTATGAATCTACGTTTCCCTGTTTCCCGGTGTTCTGCTCCATAGATGATGTGTGACGGCTGACGGCTTCTTTCTTTGGCGGAGGGAAAGAAAATCTACATGATGTGTTGTGCATGACGTGATGATGTCAGAACGTTCGTTTCTCAGGATACTACCAATATAATACTGAAGGTTAACGGTTATTTAAACAGACTGTTGAAAACAAAAAGAATGAATCTACCTTTAAAATGCAAGAAGAACATTCTCGGAATCGGGGGTATCCTATATGGTCCGGGATTTTATGGTATGGTATGGTGTACAATAGAAAATACTGTACACTCAACGAATGTACCTATCGTACAATACCATACCATAAACTCAGTGAACAATGTCCACGATTATCGAAGATGTCATTCTTCCGATGGCAATCACACAAGTGAAAGCCAAGAAGACGGCCAAGCGAGCTGAGCGATCCACATTAATTAAATAATTTGTCTTCCCCACTAACGCGGACAATAGAATATTGGAACTCTCTTCGCGCGAGATCTAATTCGTTTTGGGTATGCCAACAAAGAAATAAGCTCTCTGGAAAGCGCGAAACGGTCGTCGGTGTAATTTCATTGTTTGTGACACGGGTCATCGTTTCCTTCTTCGCCTGCTTTCCGTCCACACACTGATTACCATGGGCTACAACAACTCTCTCGGAGAGCTAGTCGAGGAGAAGAAAGAACACGACAGCATGGACGACGCCAACTTTAGTCCACATAACAGCAGTCAAGGCCAATACAAGAACGACCAAGACAAGGCTTCGAACCACTGTGAGGAAAACAACAATCCGGTGCATCATAATAACGAGAAGATCAAGATGGTGGACTCGTTTGAGATGGAGGAGAACGAGGGAGATGGTCGTCAACAGCAGCAACAACACGGAGAGGGGCAACAGCAACAGAGCAATGCCCAAGTCTTTGACTTTAGTGGGACTCCTCACCAAACTCCGCAGCAACAGCTATCTTCCAACAGTAATAACATCTCTAGCAATGGGTTGATGGATCAAGCTGCGCAGCAATTGTTATCGCAGACAGCAATGAATCAGCAGCATCAGCTTCAGCAGTCGTTTCAACACCCCGGCATCTCGCTAGACTCTGCTGGGTTGTCTGTACTCACGCCACAAATGATGGCTTATCTTGCACAGACGCCTTCCAATTCCGCATTGGGATCTGTTAATTTACTTGCTATGCAACATGCGTTGGCTCAGCATCATCAGCAGACTGCTGTGCAAGCTCAGACATCCGCGCTTATTGGATGTGGGGGCGTTACTTCTCCGCTTGTGTTGCAGCATTCTAGTGGATTCATTACTCCTTCAGTGCCCTCTTTGGTAGACAGTATTGCTTCAAGTGGGTTCACCTTCGGACAACACTTACAGAACCAGCAACAACCACAGCAGCAGCAACACAGCCAACAAGTAGCTGGTCATTCGGGGAATTCGATTGTAGCACCAAATATGGCCCATCCTCCAACGGTTTTCGGGAACACACAACAAGTGGCCGCTTTTCCTCCAAACAACTACGCCACATCAACAACAACTGCAGTGCCACCCCCTCTCTTTTCGGGAGGCTCATTCGCTGCACCCTCCATTCTCGGGCCCTCCCTCCCTTCCCTCCTAACCAACTTGAATCGCCACACACTCTCGCCTCAACTCACGATTCCCCATTATATCCCTCCAACGCCTGCATCTTGGGGCGCCCCTCTTCCAACTTTGACGGTCCAAGACCGTCCCCTAGTCCCTCCGATCTACAACGGGATCAATCCCAACTATCCTAAAGCTCAAATGCTTCATTCGCATCCTCCCGTCTTCTGCGTTCATGATTTTTTGACGCCTGCAGAGTGCGACTTCTTAATTGAGGCCGCTAGTGATGCGTTTGGGCCTGCGCCTGTGGTCGGTAAAGGTCAGGGAGAGGTTAGTCCAAGTAGGACGAGCAGCACTTGTTATTTGGCGCGAGAGGATTTACCAGAGGTGAGCTTGAGGTTAGGCCTGTTCTTTATTAGTTTTATATACTATCGTTTTGTTGGCTGAGCAACGGTTCGTCGTTGCTGGAAAAGTATTTGAGAAAAGTAAGCCTGTTGACTGGAAAGCCAGCAGAGCATTGCGAACTGCCTCAGGTGAGTTTTAATCCACTTTTTTCTCGTCGCATTGTGGCTCTGTGTCGCTTTCTTCGTTCTATCACAAATGTGGTATATGACAAATAGCAATTGGAACATAAATGTATCATTTTGCTTTCATTTTCATTCCATAGGTTGGTAGATACCTCCCTTCTCAGCAATACCTTCAACACTTTGACGCCTTTGACCTCTCAAACGAAGATGGCCGTAGATTTGCAGCTAACGGTGGTCAACGCACAGTTACTGTCCTAACATATCTCAACGACGTTGCGATTGGAGGAGCCACAGCATTCCCAAATCTCAATCTTCAAGTCCAACCTCGCCGTGGAATGGCCCTAGTGTTCTTTCCTTCTACTCTCGACGGACTTCTGGACAAGATGGCCCTTCATGCGGCATTACCGGCAGTTGATATAAAGTACGTTTCGCAGGTATGGATACGCCAGACGAATTACGATGGAAGACCAAGCAAACGTCTGACAAGACCCATGGTGGCGGGACTGCAGGAACAGAGGGAGAGGGAAGAGCTAGAGAAAAGTGTGCACGCGCAAATTTTATTGGGACAGTTTGGGTTGCAACAGGCGTCCGCGGTTGAACAGCAGCAACTCCACCGACAGCAAGAAAGTTAAGTGCATTGCTATGAATATGGAAGCGTTAGGTGAAATCAATGTCTCTGAGGTGGCGAAGGTCAACGTTGATTGAACTCTTCAAGTGCTGAGCTTTCAATCGTTGTTGAGTTCTTTCTTCAACCAAGTGTTTGATTCTTCAGTGATCTAATGCATAAGTGCTGTAGATGGAATAACGGCACGATTTGTGTATCAGACTTTATTACGATTACAATTTTTATTTGACAGAAATGACCTACATTTGACAGAATTACGAATGCGGCTGTGTGTTGTGAAAACTCAGGCGTATCCTTCCAATTTTACAGTGTCAAATAGGACGTCATCGTATTCAGAAGTCGCAGCACACCTAAATCGAATCCTTAAGCTATCTGCTCGGCCCACCGTGAACTCGACTGTTTCGTCATACCATTGATCGTTCCTAAAGTCGAAAAAACTTAGCCAGCATTTCTCCTCGGTCCAACCAGCTTCATCTGCCATGACATCCAGACAAAAGCTATCACTAAAAATCTCCATGCTGTTAGAATAGAAAGAGAATGTAACTCTGAACCTTGAGAATGATCTGTCCAATGTCAGTTTGTTGGAATACAAGGTCGAGCCCTCGCCGTTATTTTGGATGCGCACTACTCCATTTCTTTTCATGACACTTGGATAGTACATCACATCCACGCCTCCAGCATTGAACTGACCAAAGTTTCCATCAAAATTTTCTTCTAATATGTCAGCCCAACCATCGCGCGGAGACGGAGGAGGGGTGGTTGCCGTGAAAGCTGACAAAGGTGCAGTAGCACTCGGTAAAGGTACAGGTACAGGCGAATCGCCCTCAACACTGTAACATTGGAAATAAGACGGAGGATCACTCGAACGACTACATACCTCACTCCTAATCCACTCATACGCTGCACTGATACGAGAGTAGACGCCGGGGAACTCTGAGTTGGCGCAACCTATTCCCCATGACACGACACCAACTTGTAAGTCATCGGCTCCGCTAGGGTCACTTCCTTCCACCACAAGCGGGCCACCTGTGTTGGTTGAACAATATACCAAAAACATGGTGCAACTTCAATCATTGGTACGTGATACGAAAGCAACTTAAAACCTAAACAGCGACTAGCTTACCTGAATCACCTTGACAACTGTCCGCGTTTGAACCTCTTGCGCAAAGCATATTTTGGGTAATCGAACCTTCATACGACTGGTAATTAAACCAACCAACCCAACCTCTTTATAGGGAGATCGTTAAGCGTTGCGTCGGTCAATAGAAATGCTCGTACTATAACATTATCAATGTTCAGCCGATTTCGTCAAACTTTAAACTCACCTGCTTGCAGCGCATTCGTCATTCGATACGACAGTCACTTGCACGGAACGCAAGATATCACTTAATTCTTGGACGAAGTCCGATTGGGCAGTATCGCCCCATCCCATCACTGTCACAGGATCTTGCGCCGATGGAACGAAGCTTTCTTTGTTGAGTTTGACGATTGCCACAGCTGCTGTTGTGGGGCGGTCAAGGAAGATTAAATTAAAGTCGTTGTCTGTGTTGGATGGGTTATATTCTGGATGTGTGACTTCACGTTGCATCGGAACGACGTCGCCCTCTCCGGATCCTAGATCATATCTTCCAATGACAACATCATAAGACCCACCGGCGCCTGCATTTACGATAGAGGTTCCGAGGTTCAGAGCATATGTAAACATGACGCTTCGTACAAACTAAACAGCTGGATCTTACAATGAGCAGCAGATAACACCACATCGGGAGCAATAAGGCTGCCACCACAGAAGAGTGCACCGTCAGGACTTTGGAGAGATACAGCATATGGAAATCGTCCAATGGGCGCACGGAAACCGCCAATTATTCTTTCTTTGAAGATCCTTTGCTCGGTTTGTCGGCGACGAATTAAACCACCCGATACAAATGTAAATGGAGATAAAACGAGCAAGCGATCCAAAATCTTCATGTGGCGGAAATCTTGATCGATGGAGTTGATGAGTTCGTTTATTTCTGAAAATGTGAGCCAACGAACCGAATGGTAGGTCGAAGTGAAAAGCTCACAGGCCCTCCAGCCACCAGTGCCGTTTTTATTTGTGGTATGTAGCGCCAGACTCGGCTGAATGGAGACAGTGTGCCGACTTGCGGAGAATAGTGCGGATCGTCGCCACGATCCAACAAATTACGGGATCCCACGCTTTGTTCTCACATTTTGTACGATTGCATTTGAGTAGGTGTACGTACAATTAGCTTCCTCAGACGGTTGACAAACCTTGGTGAGCGTGAAGGAGCGTGAAAATCCAAGATCAAGAAATATCTAAGAAACATTACATACGGCACTTTTATGGGCGTACATTTTATATTGGCGTCTATTGGCGCCACGGATTTATTGGCATATTATTTTCGCAAGTACACCACTTTTGGCGGGAAATGAACATAACCTATGTGCCTACGTACCGTACACACCTTTATTGGCATCACACTTTTTTTGGCATCTTTTGCAAGGTAAACTGCATGCCCATAAAAGTGTGTCCTTACTGTATTTATGTTAACCCTCTTATTTAAGGATGCACGAAAGTGGGTGCAACTAACTTAACACCAATCAGAACGCTAGTCCAGTTATGGACTAGCAATAATCTTTAGTCCAGAACTGGACCAAAGATTTTGACTTTTTCAAGTTCAACTAGAAGGAGGGGTCCTACAGCCCCGCTGACGTCACCGATGAATTCCTCACCAAAAATCAGCCCTGGAGACATATCACAACCCACCATGTGTTTGTAGTAGCCGCCACAAAAAAATTACTACACACCCCATGCTTTCACCCATGTTATTGGTATTTTTGGCCAGGATGCGCGATCCGACCGAAACATGACTGATATTGAAACAGGGGAAAACAAGAAAGGAATTTGGGAGTTCTCCAAACAATATACCTTAGGGCGCAATAAAGACAACAAAGAAGGAATGACCCCAAAAACTAGTCCATGTCCAACTGGACTAGAAATTAAAACTAGGCCAGAACTGGACTAGAGATAGAGATAGAAAACTACCGTTCTGATTGGTGTTAATAGGCCAAGATATCGTGTAAATATCTTGTTATTTTTTTGTGAAATAGGAAAAACAACCTACTGACATAGGACAAGAATCTGCCTTTTTTGTACCCCTAGGTACAAAATTGAAAAGGATCATTCTTAGGACTTCCCAAGAAGAGAGTCCACTTCCCCTGATCCAAAAGACATGGACTCCCCATTACAGGAGTCCACTGTCCACTCCCAACGGCATGGACTCCCCAACACAGAAGTCCATAGCCCCAAACAAGGGAACACCCTTGAGAAGGGTATAAACATACCAACATTGTATAGAAGCTAGACAATGTTTGTTTGCATCGTGAGGATTGGAATTGCAGTTCCACTGCCCTTCCATCCTCACAATTGTCAATTGTAGCGAAATAAGCTCATAAAATCAATTTTTTAACACCTGTTGAAACTACCTATATTTTTTCACTTAATATTTTTTCTTACGACCGGCTCAGGTCACTATCTATAGATAGCTGTTGTGTGACCTTCACGCACAGAAGCCATCAACATCCAACCACTCAAACACGAGGTATGATAAATATTTTTCATCCTCAGCGGCAATTTTAATTTTTCACGATCAGCAATACATTTTTTGCGCAATCAACAATCTCTCCAAAATCATCTTCGTGATCGACAAATTCCTCCGGTTTTGCAATCAATGAGCTCTCAAAAAAATTTCTCCGCAATCAACCTAAAAAGCAATCAATTCAAGCGACTGACTTCGGTGATTGGGAAATCCTACAATTCTGGTTAAATATATTCATGATCAAGAATTCACGCAAAATATTTGGAACCAAGACTTTGAAAAAATATAAAGAGGAGAAGAAAAATTTAAGTATAAAAAATTCCTTCTCAAACTAACCTCCACAGGGCACCCAAGACCTTTTTCAAGGCCTACTTTTATAATACACCCCTTGGAGAGGCAATTGAGAGGATATCGACAAGTAAATCAAGCCCAGAAGGCCTCAACCCACAACAGTGTGAGAGGAGCTCGGGAAGGTCCAAGCCACCCATCTCCTATATTCCTACTGCCATGGACACCACCAACGTGGTCAATAAAATGAAGATCTCCAACAAAATGACCTTGTCCGTCACCGTCTTCGACAAAGGAAGTCCTGAACAGTTCATCATTCATGTCCTGACATAGGCCAATTATCTACCTTAACTGGTAAACCCAAAGAGGTTCCACCTGGAACCTCCAATGGTCCTCTTCCCTTTGTGTAACACAAAGGAAGTACAATAGTCATAAGATATTGTTTCTGAGAAACAATATTCAAAAGACAATTTCTTTCTTGGGAAACACCCATATACATTATAGGTGTTTCTTGGACAAAATATCCAAGAGAGGATTTCTTTCTCAGAAACCTTCTCATGGGATAGTTCCTGTTGGCAGTTGAGAGAAACGAAGCAGTCATGGAACTGCCCTAAAACCACCTCCAATCTCTAACAGGATCACCTGTGCTTGGTGATGCATGGATCACCTAGTGTACCGTGCAATACCTATTTCAGTAGTGTAACTCTCATATTTAATATCTTTCAACAACATGTATCTACCCGTTTACTACATAGAAGAAACTACAGCAAAACGGCTTAGGTCATGTCCAGACCTCGATGGAAATATATTCCTAAAGAGGACTGAACACGGATTATGAGGAAGCATGTAAGGCAGACCTCAAGGCTGAGGAAAAACTGACTGTGGCCACTGCGGACAAAGCCAAGTAAAAGGGAACTGATGAAAATTCTCCCGTCCTACAGGCATGGAATAAGGCAAATGCTGCCAAAATCCGCACTATGGAGGCCATAGAGTCCGCTGGCCAAGCGATCTTCTGCAGTACTCCACTCAACTGTCAGAGACTGCCCATCTTCGTCTGGGAGCAGATCAACTGCATCTTGGAACTCCTTTTTGGAGTGTGTCCAGTTGCATCTGCAGACTGTCTTCAGGACTGGTGCAGCAGAGCAGGAACGTTTCCATATGGCAATGGGCTGAAGAAACAAAACAGAGTACCTATCAGGGACTGTGTGCAGAGGATCCAATACTTTAACGGGTATGTCGAACTCTTGCCGTGTCAATTCTACTCATTGAAGGCTTCAAAGTCAATGCAAATATGTGGGCCATTCGATGATGCTGACTTGGCAAGCCACATCCTCAGGATGGTTCCTAGGAACTGGCAGGACCAATATGAGGTCAGTGGAGCTTTGGTACCACAAAGTGTCAGGGAACTTCTCGAAGTCCTTGAACGCATTAAGAAGGCCTACCTCACCGAGAAGGTTGGAGGAGGACCCAAGAATGCAGCAAGGTCTACTAACTTGTCTACAATGAAGATAGTCTCTTTTAGTGACTGGATTCCTCAGAGTTGTCACACAGAGAAATACTGCTTTCTCTGCAGGAAACATGGGGGCACACATACCACCCACAACGCTCCAGATTGCCGGAAGTATGACTCCAATGGGACCCCAAAACCAAGCTTCAAGGGGAAAAAGCCCAGTGGAGCCTCTCGTGGACCAGAGAGACCTGCTCGAGGGGGAAGTAGCTATGCGCAGCTATCCGCAAAAAATCAACAAACTTATGAAGTCCAACAAGAAAATGAAATGCACTATCAACAAGAAGAAGCCTAAGCATCACGACATGAGTGACAGTGATGATTCAGACTCATCCTGAGATGATGGGTTGGGGAGTACTAGAAATTTCTGTAATAAATCAAACTGTAATGACATGATTAACACTTATCCTATTCCGATTAAAACTACCACATATTCCAACATAACACTTCCTGATTCAAACAACAACAGTTCGAATCCGGCAGAAGACCTAGGAAATCTTCCAGCTGAACCAACACAGAGTATAACAATTGCCAAATTGTTGGACCCCGAACTGTCGGGGACCTTTTCAATAGTGTGAACCCCCCTTTGGCAGGTAAAGAAGGACAGGTCACTACTGTAGTAGCCAAAGCACACTATTAAATGACTCAAAATCCAGCAAGTAAGATCATAGAACACTCTACAGGGTGTTGTACCGGTAACACAGTCATCAGGATTCTACTAGACAGTGGATCTGATGGTGACCTCCTGTTCCCTGCAAAAGGAATGGAGAAAGGCTTTCCCTACTTGACGAGGCAGGTGCCAAAGTCTTGGCACACGTCAAATGGGAATTTCCTAACCAAAGGAATGGGTGAAGTTAATTTGAAGTTTTTTTAACATCGAACAGTAAGGAGTACTTGGTGGCTTCAGACGTAGTAGAGTATGAGAAGAAAAAGATGACCAAGCCAGTGTTCGACCTCATTCTTGGATGTTAAACCATGAAAGAACTCGGA
The DNA here is from genome assembly GCA_013187285.1 of Cyclotella cryptica. Classification (NCBI taxonomy): domain Eukaryota; phylum Bacillariophyta; class Thalassiosirophyceae; order Thalassiosirales; family Thalassiosiraceae; genus Cyclotella; species Cyclotella cryptica. The sequence goes on along the minus strand of JABMIG010000015.1, from coordinate 854,699 downwards.
ATTGTTCTAGATTTTGAACAAAAGAAATTACCATTGATCACATCATTTTGCCAATGAGAGGCATCAATAGTCTGACCCCATCAAACATGGATAAAACGTGGGCTGTCAACAACAGCATGGCGAACAAACGTCAAAGTACACAGGAAGCGATATTGATTGCTTCAATTATGAAGAGTGGACTGTTCCAATCAGCTGTCTTGATTATGATTATGATCTCACCTGAGATCCATGGTGCTGACACCAAGAAGACAAGTCTCTTTTTGAGTCCAACATCACAACAGAATGTGCCATCAAGTCATTTTCCATCATATTTGAGGTTGGCAATTTCCTGGTGGCTAGAATAGCAGTTGTATCGTCAATTTGATTGGGGGTCAACCTTGACTATTTCAATTCCATACATCGGAAATGCCATGACAGAAGGTTCATTTAAGATTTTTATTCACTTCCCTGACAAGCATTTGTAAAAACTTAAGCATGTACGTATTGAATAGGACATTGTATTCAGAACTTACAGCACATGTAAAGCAAATCCTCAAGCTATCTGGTCAGCCTAAAGTAAACTCAACTGCTTCATCATACCAATTGATCATTCCTTAACGCTAATCAGAATTGTAATTTTTTGTCTCCACAGCTAGTCCAGTTCAGGCCTAGCTTTGACATCGGTCATGAATCAGCCTTATTCAGTACCCCTCTAGGTAATAAGATTTAAAAGTATTGTTCACCAAAGAGGTAAAAGGTAAAATCCCAAGTGGCAAGGACTCCTCATGAAAAGGTCTCAATTTCCCCTGATCCCAGAGGATGGACTTCCCATAACAGACCTCCATTCCCCCAACCAAGAGAACACCCTCCAGAAGAGGATAAAGATACCAACACCATGCAGAATCTACACAGTGTCCTTTTGGACGAAAGGGATTAGCATTCCCCTTCCATCCTCATTTTTACTGTAAAAAATCTCATAATAAAATTCTTCGGACCACAGACATTTACGTCAAAATTAATCATTATCTCTTTGTTTCCAAAAACCGGCTCAGGTCAAGCTTTTATCGTTATATTAGTTCACTCAACTGTGATCGCACTAGTCTTGCATGTTTTCCTTGATTTTTGTTTTTATGTTGACCTATGTTACATCTTTCCCATTTTCATTGTTTTCTACTTTTCATGTTGGCCATTGTTACATCTCTCCCAGAACTCTCAACACAGTTTATCATGTTATAGTACCCAGTCTCAATGCCACTTGTGTTTTGGTCCAATCATACACCCCAGCCAAAAACACCAATAACATGGAAGTAATCATAAGTGTGTGCAGTATTTTTGGCTGCAACTAGTACAAACTACCCGCAACAGATATGGTGGGTGATGATGCATCTCTAAGGCTGATTTTTCATGAGAAATTCATTGGTGATGTTGGCGCAGCTGTACAACCCCTCCTTCTAGTCTATTTTGAAAAGTTCAGATATCAAGTAAAGATCTGGACTAAGACTAGTCTTCTGATTGTAATTAAGTCAAAAAGCTTAGCCAGAATTTCTCCTATGTCCAAGTGGCTTCAGCGCCCATAAAAGCTTGGAGTCAGCACATCCTATCCCCAATTACTCAACCCCAAGTTGTACATTGTCAGCTTTGTTGGGGTCACTTCCTTCAATTGCAAGCAGTCACCCTGTGTTGGATGAATTAGGTCAAGTCATACTGCGACTTTGATGATTGGTACATGGTACAAAAGAACTAACAACCTAAAACAGTGACTAACTTACCACAGTCACCTTAACAAAAATTCCATTTGAACCTTTTGCACAATGCTTTTGGGGGGGGGGGGTCAGGGAATGCAAATAAAAATTGATAATCATCTTAAAGATAAAACAATTTGGCATACACCAGTTTGCATAGAACAAATTATTATTGCATTCGCTGTAGTAGATTACTCCTACAGTTATTATTCCTTACTTATAGCAAAAACAGTGACATTTTGTAGCACATAGTTGCTAGACCTACTCCAGGGTTCACTCTTTCAAATGCAAATCTGAGTCATGGTAGCACTTGCACAAAACTCTTTCATGGAGATTCAAGTCATGGCGGAATAGAATTGCCTACTCCTACATCCACCCTGCAAACTCTTTTTTCCATAGCCTGGTTTGTTGGGTGCTTGAACTTCTCAATGCTTGAACTTCTCAAAGGGGCCTCTCCTCCTTCTAACTCTGTCCTTGGTTCCTTCCAAAAAATCATCACATCAGTATATTTGAAGCATTCAAAAGGACCAAATGTCCAACACATATCACCCTTTTAAAAAAGGCCAACCCCATAGCGCAAAACATGTCCCTAAGTTGTGGGAATAATAAGCTTGGTCATGGATTAGGGAGGCAATGACTCTGTGGTCCTTCTTAATCAATTATTAAATAAAATCTGAGATAAGGCAAGAAGATGAGATGATTACCAACAAAGAGAAAATGCAATCCAACAAGTCACTTACAACTTTGTACTGTAGTTCTGCAAGGGCCTAAGTGAAAGGTCATACCTACCTTCTTAGTGTTTTTGCACGTTATTTCTATGAGAGCATCTTTTGGTAAGGATTCATGACTGGCTGTTGAGGAAGGTAAAAATCAATGGATGTCATCTAAATCTAATGTAGACAAAATAAAAATTTACAAAACAAGATTAGGTTCTATATAGATCATATATGAGGATAAAAAAGATAATCAAAGCATTTAGAGTTCGAGCTGATGATCATGAAAAGTGCTATGCTTCAAATAGATTAAAAGATCTAACTATGCAAAATCTAAATCTAACTTAGAAAACCAGATTTCATTATCATGGATAAAATAAAATTTCATGTTCTTGGAGCATGCAAGAAATATATTAGTTTAGAACTAAGGACAGAAAAATGTTTTGCACAACATCTAGATTCTTTCTGTTATTGATGTCAACAAATAAATTGGTGGTTGATTTTCTTCTGGGTTGTTAGTTTTCCTACGGTTTTTTACGGATTTCATTACTATTACTATTGTTACGGTTATTGGATAAGATATCTGGTTTCTTTGAGATTGACAATCCTATAGGTAATTTAAAAGTGGTCCCGGCTCAACAGCACATTCCTCTCATAGATCTCCTTTCATGCAAGGCCTACGTGCTCCTACACAGCTCTGCTCCATCACCATCTACCATCAACATACAGCATGAGAACACAATGACCGTGCACATATATTTTAATTGCACTCATAAAAATTTGATCTAGACCACAAAAAAAACAAAAGTTGAGTGCTCACATAGAGTCTGGGGACAATTTTTACACAGAGGACTTTCAACAACTTGACAATTTCAATCATGATTTCTTCAGCCCATACTACAACTTCATAATGTCCAACAATATCTACCAACCATGCAAATGTCTTTGGGATATCAGCAAGGCATTGCTCTTGACAAAGACAGGCCAGCCTTCAGGAAGAACACTCCTGACAATGAAGATGACCGCGACAGCAACTTGTAAGACCCTCTGTCTCCTCCTCCATCATCTCTACCTCATAGGCAATGTGCACATAGTGTTGCTGCCCAATTTCCATCAACCTTGACAAAGCAAGAAGCCTAGAATCACTCACCACGTCAATAAATTTGTAGTCCAAGGAAGTCAAAATGTCTTGGTAGCACACTGCAACCATCTGGAAGACTGTGTTTCTGACTTTGCCTATCCTGACAATGATTCCCTTGTGCTGTCTTATGATTTTTACAAGGTGGGTGGTGAGAACGCATGTCACATGCATCCCAATACAGAATCATCCATGATTGAATCATGTGTCCAAGTTCACTATGAGAATGACTCCTGCTTCAATTGCATTATGTCGGAAAAGATAAGAGTTGGGCCATTCTCTTCGAAGGTTTACAATGCAATTAAGTCTTCATCCTTGGAGAGTGGAAAGGGCTTGTTTCAAGTCCTTTGTAATCATGAAAATATCCCACCTCAAGTTGAGTTCCAGATCCCCTGTGTGGTCCATGTTTCACTGGTGGGACAAGAAAAATTACATGGGATTGATGTGGAGCTTAAGTATGCAGCATAGGCACATGGAGCCAAAAACCACATTAGGGACCCACCTGGTCTTCTTCCCAAGCTTCTGTTCCTGCATCCGTAGTCCCTGCGGAGAAAACTTATCTGTTAAGAACTATGTGCAGTTCTTTGAACTGAACTTTAACCTGCAGAAAGCAACAATTGCATTAGGCAGGGTAGTCAAAAAGGAAGCTGCTATGTCGAAACCCGGAAAAATATTCCGCCACGGGGACTCGAACCCCGGTATCCAGCGTGAAAGGCAAGTATGATAACCACCTACATCATGGCGGATTGGTGTGTACTCTTTTGTTGCTTTAATATATAAAAGTATTGTTTTGTTTTGATGTACGATACCTCATACTGGCTTTTTATGTATTGTATTGTTTTACACAGTACGTCACCTAAAACCGATCTCTATTTCAACGTACATATCGTAGTGCATCGGGGCCTGTTGGGGCTCATCCAAAAAAAGCAATCGATCTACCCCGACCAATTCTACAGAATAAAGTGGGCATAGAAACGCCCCTGAAACGCCCTCTGCTTCGATTCACCTTCTATCCCTTCCATTTCCAGTCACACATTTCATGTGACACAACTGGGATCATAGAAGTGGGATCAAGACATGTCAAGACATGAGCGCCGCGAGAGCGCCGCGACGAACGATCACTATTGTGGCGACATTCTGCAACGGAAGTGGATGCCTCCTGCCATAAAGTTGTACACCTCATCTCACCAGGGTCGAGAAACATTGCTGTCCTCTGACCCCGTGTGGCGTTCCCTCGATCATGAATTCAACACCCGTCTTACTCTATTTACTTGCTTTGTGGACTTATGATGCCGCATATGCATCTCTTCGAGGGGATATTCAGCGGAAAGCATATCCCTCGCTCCACCATTCGCGACAGCATGCAAACGCCATCTCGAGCAGAAGCTACAGCAATATTCCAGGATTTGACTGCTTCCACGATATTCAGGGCATGACGGACGCGATGTTTGATCTAGAGAAAGAATATCCTGACTTGGTGTCTATACAATGTGAGTTGAAATGTAATCAGGAGCATATTTATGACAATGAGAGTCCAAACATGTACCTGACACTTTTATGCACTGAACTGAACAACAGCTATCGGCAAAAGTTTCTCCCAAGATGACATTTACGCCATGAAAATCACAGTGAAAGGAAAATCATCATCCAAAGGCATAGTGCTCCTGACTGGCGGCGTCCACGCAAGAGAATATGCACCTCCCGAACTACTCATGAGATTCGCCACAGATGTTCTCGAGAAGTACGACAAAGACGCCGACACCACTTGGATTCTTGAGCATACTGAAATTCACATCGTGTTTTATGTCAACCCCGATGGTAGGCATAAGGCAGAGGAAGAACCTAATACCATGTGGCGGAAAAACGTAGACCCGGGCAACGATAAATGTTCCGATTCGACGTTTGGAGTCGATATTAATCGTAACTTCGACTTTCTATGGGGAGACATCAATGGTGCAAGTAAATATCCTTGTGACGATGATTATATGGGTACATCTCCGGCCAGCGAGCCCGAAACACAAGCATTGACCGAGTATGCCAAGAGTCTGTTTCCCGAGGCTCAACGCAAGAGCGATCCAGTAGGTCAGATGGATGAACCATTTGGGGAAGACATAATGGGGTTGTATATGGATATTCATGCTTACGGAGGCTTCACCTATTACCGTAAGTTCTCAATGAATGTTTTGCGATTCTACTCAATCAATTCAAAGTATGTGTCTAATGAATTCTCTCTCTTCTCTGTTGGTTCGTCTCTTCGCGCTGCAGCTTGGGGACACAAAGATGCCAAGAGTCCTGATAATGCGTCACTTGAAGCATTAGGTCGAAAAATTTCAAGCTTTAACGGTTATGATCTTTGGGCAGGGGGCCAGCCGGATTTCCAGTATCCAGTTTCTGGTGACACTTCTGATTACATGTATGCTGTATTAGGTGTAGCTTCTTTCGGGTTGGAAATTGGCAAAGCTTTCTATGAGTCATGTGCTGTATTTGAGAATAACATTCTGCCTTCTAATCTCCCTGCACTGCTGTACGCTGCGAAGGTGTCGAAGAAGCCTAACTCTCTCGCAAAGGGTCCTGATGTGATGGAGCTTGTTGCCGACATAGGTACAGATGGCATAACAGTGACGGCTACTGCAAGTGACAGCAAATTAGTCAATATCGTGGGGTATCCTGATTTTGAGACGGGTGGTCAGACTGTCTCAGGAATTACACTCTCTCTTGATGTGCATCCCGACGATTTAAAGGGAGGTAGTGGAAAGGTGGATATGTCAAAGGATGGAAATGGGTTCCAGGCTATCATCGGTACAAATGGTTTGTCTTCTGGCAGACATATCTTGTATGCTCAAGCACGAGATAGTGATGGATATCTTGGGCCTGTATCCAGCATTTTCGTTGTTCTCGACGGAAGTCCATCGTCCCCAAGTTCCACGCCGACAGGAGCAACCCAATCGCCCGGAGAGGGCGCTGGAACGTGGGATACAATTGTCGACGAGAATTTCGACTCTGGATATGGTGCCTTCGCAAAAAGAGGCGTAGATGTTCGTCATATCTCAAAGGCAAAAACAAGAGATGGTGTGGTCCGCATTCAACAGGGAAATATTCAGTCGAAGTTTGACACTTCTTACTCACAATACAACGTTGTGTTCTCTGCGTTCTTCCGAGCAAACACGAATTCAAAACTCTGTCTTGACTATAGAACCAAGGGAACGTGGAATGAAGTACAATGTTGGAGCGGTGAGAAGCTTGACCCCCAAACATGGCACGACGATATCAGCGCCAAGTTTAACGTGGACTCAACAAGTCTAGCTATTCGTTTCCAATATAAAGGCAACAATGCGAAAGATTATGTCTTCTTAGACAGCATTAAAATTCAAGGGGAAAAGGTGTAAAAATAATGAGAAAGTACTTGCTTTCACTGAATAAAGCACAGTCTAGTTACTTGATCTATAGACAACTTGAAAACAACACTTTCAAATCGCGAAAACTCAAATCAAGCCGAGTGAGCGTCAGCCCCGCCTTATTGTTAACAACTATCTCACGACGTCTTTCATCAATGGCCCGGTGTAGGATTTCTGCTCGGTGAAATAATTGGGCATAGACCTCAGCGTGAATTACTGATTGAAGTCGTTTTATATGTGAGGATGTTGGACATAACAAGTTCATGCTAGTTGGTTTGAATGTGCGCTTTCTCATGGTGGCGTATGAAAGTCTCAAGAGATCATGTGAAGAGCCAGGTCTGACGTTCTTCCAAGGCGAAGGACCAAAGTGAGAAAAGAATTCAGCTCTTACGATCAGTCCAGTATTGTGATTCCATACTTCTGTGAGTACACACGACGAAAACAAGGCACAATGCTTCAAAAGCCTGCGATCACGAAAGTATTGAGCGTCGGCATTGCTTACACACAAAACCATTTGCCGAACGGAATAGAGCAGAAGATTGCATGCGACACAAGTCACATGCCCTCCCAAACGGTTTTCTCCGTTCGTCGTCGTTTGCGTACGATGGTGAAGAATTTGGCAAGCGTTTAGATTCCTTAGTTGGAGGAACCACATCACGAAGTGTCTCTTCATCGCGGTTTGCATGCTTAGTCAATGGCACTCTCGAAAAAGGTCTACATGATATACCGAGAGACGTCTGCATCGAAGAAGCCAACGCCGTCCGAAACGCATTTTCCCAAGCAGCAGTACGGCATGTTTCGTCTTGACATACATTCTCATTACCGCACAAGAGAGACGAATGATTCGTTGTCATAAAATTCAAAGGTGACATTTCGGGCAGATCAATGTGTATTGTCAAATTTTGTATTGATGATGTGGCATCGTCCAAAAGCGTTTGGCAACTCTCCCAATCCGCACATCCACCGGCAATTGCATCCCACCTTCTCACCGAAGACTTTTCCCTCTCCAAATCTTCTGAACTCAACGAAGTATACTGCTTGACCAATTCTAAAGGAGTCAAGCCCTGCGAATCCACCGCCTCAAGACCGCGCTCCAATAATTTTCGTTGACTCAGCACCATCAAAAGAAGTTGTACCGCCATAGGCCTTCCACCCGCTACAGCCTTGTGCAACGGGGTACGCAAATCTCCAAAACTAGAATCTCTTGCCAGAATATCCGTCTGAATCCCGCCTTGGTTGTCGTGTGTTCCCCAATCGAGCAGTATTCTCATTGCTGAAACCGCTCCGGCGAACGATGCGCGGTGCAATGGAGTCGCTCCGCAAAATGACGACGATGATACATCCTCGTTAACAAGACCGGTATCTACGTGACAGTTCCCATCGGTCAACAGCAGCAATACCGCGGCAGGATGATCGTGCTGTGCCGCTAGATGCAACGGGGTGATGCCTCCGTTCGAGATAGTGGATGATGGTTGCTGCTGGTGCAAGTCGTTGTTGCGTATCTTGTGGAGACGACGAGAGAGGGATGCAGTGTCACCGTATTCGGCGGCTGTGGCGGAGGAGAGGGAGAGGGAGATGTGTTGACAGGGGCAGCTGCGGCGAGAGGACGTTGACGTTGTCATGGTGTTAGCTGTGTTGTGTTTCTGGCATCTGTCTCGTTTGTCACCTTGTGGCAGTGGCAGTCGTTCGCGTTGAAAAACATACGAAATTGTGAGGACGTTAATCAACATTTCTCGCTATTGTCACTACGAAACTTGACAGGCGCATGAATTCTCTATATTTTTATTCAGCGTTTCTCAATTCTACCCAGCCTTTCCCATATCACTTGACTATCATCTCTTGACTTCTCTTGACCTCTCTTGACGTACTATAATCGTGACATTCGTCGTCTCCTCCGTCATCATCGGACCATGACCACAAAGATTGACCCCATCACAGCGGTCCAAGACAGCATCGACTCTCTCGCACTCTCCCTTTCGAGGCCCTCCGTGGAGTCCGCGATGCCGTCGCACCTCAATCTCTCTCCGCAGCACCCGCCGCCGCGTCCATCAAGGAAGAAGTCGAACCCATCACTTCCGAAAATGCCAGGGGTGAATTGAAACAGATCTTGCCCGAGGGACTGGAGATACCCAATGAATATTTGATTAGGGCGTTTGACTTGTTGGAGCCGGATTATTATGCATTTGTCGTGGCGTATTTGAGTGGGGATGAGTACAGTAGGGAATTGGTGGAGAGGTTTCGTGCATTGAGTGATGCCCCATCGGATAAAGTAGTCAATGGTCCTTCTTCAGGGTTAGCAAATTCTTCAAATCCTATAATGACAAAAGAAGAAAGCAATTCGTCCGAAGTTGAATTGGGAAGCGTTGGTTACAAGTTTCGCAAAATGTTTGACGCTGGTTGGTTTGATGGCAAAGTTATTGAAATTAGACCTTTGGCAGGTGGGTTGATGATATGTTATCAAAAATTGCATTGTCTGATCTTTTATTACCTCTTTTTAGCACCACGTTAATCTCTCTCTTCCTATTGTGATCATTCCTTCAAAATTTACACGTGTTGTGATAAACTCTTCTTCAGAGGGTGGTAAGGACAGGAGAGTACTCTACACAGACGGCGACAAAGAAGATCTCAGCCTTGACGATCTTCAGGAACTGGCCAAATTGGACCCCAATTACACCGCGAAAAAGCCACGTCTTTCGATCAAGCTAAAACTCAACAAAAGTAATAGCAATGTCAGCAACAGCAGTGCTGGAGAAACAAAGGCAATAGTAGATAACGGACCAAAACATAACAGCGCACAGCCTGGAATTCCCAAAATACCACGATCAGAACAAGAATACATCAAACTACTACATCAATCCGAGTTAGAAAGAGACACTCAAATAACGCAACAACTCGCCCAAAATATTCTAACTAAAAGCGCTGAGGTAGACAATCAAGTAGCCAAACTGCCAGGGATGACTCGCACCCGGCAAATGCAGCTCGATCGAATTGCAGAATTGATAGAGAAGAATAAGGTAGTGGCCAGAGAGTTGGAGGAGTCGTTCCAAGTTGCCACGAAGATGAGAGAAGAAGTCAGGGTTGCTTTGGAGAAGCATACTTGTTCGGCGTTGGGGCTTACTTCATGATTAATTCAACAATTCCAATAATATTGTGCCTAAAGCGGAAGTTTCATATGAAATGCAAACCAAATGTTCAGCACTTCCGATGCAGCCTCTCATGTCAAACATAAATGACAAATACCATGAGATTTTCAGATGACATGTTACCCGTCGTCTTGCTAGATAGCATTTTCAGTTGTTGAGTGGGCTTTACAAAACGTCTATTTGGACCCTACATGTGCTTCTTGATGTTCTATTAGTCATTAACCATTAAGGGAGTGTTTCTGTGCAAAACATTAGGATCAACATTACTCTCAAAACAAAGACTATATTCAAGCGAACAACACCCTTCCCATCTCAAATTCAATACAATTCAGGGCATGACATGTTATGAATGTTCAACTGTATGACAAAATCTATAGCAACTCATTGTTCTCTCAATTTTCACCTCTATATTCATGCTTGACCCTGGATTTCAACTTTATCAAACAGCACATCGTCCTGTACACTGTTGCCATCACATCTAAATCGAATAATCAGACTGTCGAAATTCGATGAGGATGGGTTAATCATAACAGTCTCGCCATCATACCATTGGAGGTTACTGAACTGTGTTCCACTCTGCCAACACTTCTGTTTCCTCCAGACAGTACCGCCATCAACACTATAGTCTAAACAAAACCTATCATCGCTCTCCATACTATTAGCATAGAAGGAGAAGACAACCTTGAACTTGTCGTACGACTTGTTATTCAGCAGAACATTGTTGGAGAAAAAGGATGATCGTCGCCCGTTCCCGGCTTGGATACGGACCACTCCAGATCGACCCTTGACAGACTTGTAGTATGCCACGTCAGAGCCACCATCTTTAAATTTTCCGTAGCCGGATTCGAAGTCTTCTTCGACGAGGGTCTTCCAGGACGTGTTGCTGCTACTGCTAAAACTCGAGCTTGAGCCACCACTGCCACTGCTGCTGCTGCTGCTGTCGCCGCCGCACAAGCTTGCCGGAGGGTCTACACTCCCTGAACAAACTTCTTCCTTAATCCAATCATATCCCTCGCTGACCCTGGAATATACTCCTGGAAAGATATCGCTGGCACATCCAATGCCCCAGCTGACTAATCCCACGATCGTATCGCCTGATCCATTAGACGAACTTCCCTTGATGACCAATGGCCCGCCAGAGTCACCTTGACACGCATCTTGATTCGGATCGGAGGCACAAAGCATGACATCAAAAATTTGATTCTTGTAACTATCCCACACTCCATTCACTCTTCCAGAGCTAGCTTCGCAAACTGAGTTGCTGATGGCCTTGACTTCAACAGCTCGTAGTTCCTCGGACAATTGCATCAAATCATCCGCGGCAACCACATCACCCCATCCCATAACACTGACCGATTGTCCAACCGAAGGCACAGAGCTCCGAGAATTAATTTTGGCCATGGCCACATCCGCGTTGGTCGCCCTGGTCAAGAACACCAACGCAAAATCATTCTCGGTGGTCCCACTATCATACTTGGGATGCCTCACCTCTCGCTTCTTGTACACCACATCGCCCGTGTTGGAAGAGTAAATGTTTTCTCGGCCGATGACCGCCTTGTACTCGCCTCCACCAGTGCAGTGGGCTGCTGTCAGAACAACATCCGGCGCAATTAAAGAGCCGCCGCAGAAATGGCCCCATGTGTCTTGGAGAGATACCGCATAGGAGAAGCGGGAGACAGAGGCGAGAGATCCGCCGATGATGCGGATTTTCGCGTCGTTTTCCGAGGACAGTTCGCGGTCCTTTTCGTGGTGGGTGTGACGGAGGGACTGGGAGGCGGCGACCAGGGGCGAAGCCGCGAGGAGACAGAGGGCGACGATCTTCATGGTTGGAAGGTACAGTTGAATTTCGACCGATGAGGGAAGGAGGATTGTGGGAGGTCGGATGATGTGGTCAATCCGGATAGTCCACCGATGAATGGGATTGGATGGATGGATCCGGCTGGCGTGTCGCTCTCCACCTACTACCGATGGATTTCAAATCACTTGAAAATCAAGTTAATATTTCATTGGCAATCGATCTTGCTTCGATATGGCACGGTATCGGGTGGATTTAAATGTGGCGCTGACAGAGAGGGTGGTGCTTCTTCCTACGGTGCGTTGTGCTCGTGCCAAAAAGTGTGGGCTTCTTTGATCGTTTCGTTGAGTGGCCAACAAGGGACCCCGATCTGTCCCACAAGAGCAAGGTTGGGGGCGTTTCCATTGTTCTACTGGTGTTCTACTATTGTATTGTACAGAATCTCTTACGCAGTCATCCGTTCGAGATTGGCATTCGAGGAATCTCTAGAGAACGATAAATTTTATTGCGCCAAAATAAATTTTTGAACTTTGTATGACCCGATGCACCAATGGAGCCGTTTAATTTGTCGTAATCACCAGTTTTACTTTGAGCTATTCAGGTATCAAGGTAGTGAAATTATATTTTTACCTTTGTCTCGCATCAATTGACATGTTCCTGTATGAATGCTGGGTTGGAAGCAAAAGAATGATTTCAAACAAAATAAAAGAAACCTTCTCCTCAACGCAAAAATTGGTGCTCGATGTTCTTGGTATCAGCGAGTGTCACTAATGGTTTCAGGAAAAAGCATATCGATTCCAATGTGAATTTTAAAGTACTCGAGAATGTGTGAACAAGAACAACAGTCAATAGAAAGGACGCTCTGTTACAATACCGAAATCGCATATCTTTTGGATTAATGCAATCATGGAAGACCGCAGGGCCTTTTTGCTGCTTTTATGTCATTTTACAAGAAAATTGAAACGCTTGCCACACCCCAAACCACAAACGTAGCAGCTGCTGCAAGATTTTTTGTAGCTTTCTGGAGAGAACACAATTCGTAGAGACAGAGGAAGACATACTTTAAATACAGTGGCTTGTCTACACCTAATTAACCCTCCAAGCTATACTACTGCAAAAACAAGCAGTAGTATAGTTGCTTCTCTAAAACGAGCAGTAGTATAGCCCGTTTGTGAAATCTCCATGTTCGCGTATTCGCCACATCAATCTGACCACACCATTGAATTCCTCGCAGAAAAAACGCTCTAGACACACCCTTGTAACCACACATACTCATTTTCATCGCGATTCGACAAAGCATGTTGTCAGAAGACACTGTCCTTTTCTCTCGAGATACGTGTGCACGGACACTGGTAGGTACCTCTCAAGTTATTAAAGGTATTATCGAGTATAGTCCCTACTCCGTGCTTGATAAATAATTATCATAGAAAAAATAAGTTTAGTTCCCTTAACCACCGGCTCACATGCGCTCCATTTCTGGGCTCGCGTGAGCACATCCTTTTAAACTAACCTTTAAACCCGTATACTTCTGCAAAACTAGCAGAAGTATACCGTATACTTCTTGTTTTTCAAGCAGCAGTATACGGGTTTAAGATGAATCTCGCTTGGAGGGTTAAACCGCAGTTGCAAATAATGGGCGAAAGCGCCTCACGCACCTCGCTCATGATCACGCCCATTTTTAAAGTAAAAGATATAGTTTGGTAAAGTTCCCTTTTTGTTTGCAAGATCGTTCTTGTTTGACACTCTTTTGTGACATGATAAAGTTCCCTTCAAGTTTACAGAACCATTCTCGTAAAAGATTTGTGACACTTTAATGTTCCCTTCAAGTTTACAGAACAATTCTTGAAAAAATTGTTATACACATTATAACGCTGTTCTTTAAGCTATTCACAAAGATATAATTATAAAGGTAGACAGAGGTTAAAATATCATGACTACCCATGTACGTCGCCCCAATAAATGAATTATTTACATGTAAGTTATCATCAACTCATTGGTAAGTACCTATTTTTGGCAAAAAGTGAAAACTGTCCACGAAGAAGAAGAAGAAGAAGAAGAAGAAGAAGAAGGAGAAGAAGGAGAAGAAGGAGAAGGAGAAGGAGAAGGAGAGGAGGAGGAGGAGGAGGAGGAGGGAGGAGGAGGGGAGGGGGAGGGGAGGGAGGGGGAGGGGAGGGGAGGGGAGGGGGAGGGGAGGGGAGGGGAGGGGAGGGGAGGGGGAGGGGAGGGGAGGGGAGGGGAGAAGGAGAAGGAGAAGGAGAAGGAGAAGGAGAAGGAGAAGGAGAAGGAGAAGAAGGAGAAAATCGGCTCAGTGTCCAATACAACTAAGATTTTGAAAAATCTTGATAATGATAATATATCTCCTCTCCTCTCTAGAGAGGGAATCATGAAAATCCTACACATTCTCGGAAATTCAACTATGCATTCTCAAAACTTGTATGGTTTTCCTTGCTGTGAGAAAAAGAGAAGTCTTACTAAAAGTAGGTGTTTGATTAGAGAAAAAGGCTCTCCGCAAAAAAGATTGAGGAGAATCCAACAAACCTTGTAGGATAATGCTCGCTCCCATATTTGATCTATCTTTGGTGTCAAATACCCTCGGTTTGGGCAATTGTGTCTGCCCACAGCTTGCACCCTTTTCTCCATGCTCCCCATTGCTTCCATAATTGTTTGCTTTTCAATAAAATTCATCACAATCACGGCCTCCACCGCCAACACCTTTCCCCCAATCCCGTCGCCTCCGCTCATCATGCCTGGTCACCAACGTTCTGCCCAACAAGGGGGTGGTGGTCGCATTGATCTGCATGACTGACAAACAGATGACATCACCCTCACATTCAAGGGACCCAGGATCTCCAAAGAACACGCTGCTACCATCTTCACAACAGCAAATCAAGGCCTGAGTAAGAAGGTAAGGATGGAGCACAGATTGTGAATCCGTGCTTATATGAGCAATGCACCATTCTTGTGTCACAAGAAGACTGGGCCGACCCAACAAAATATTATACAGACAAGGACATCCGAGATCTTGTGTACTCTGGACTGGACCCACAGAAATTCTTGCCGCTTTATCCCAGATGTGCATTAAAGACAACGGGAAACACTCCTCTGTGTCCAATATCTCCAAGTTCTACACTGCTTTAAAGTTTGGTTCAAAGACGAGTAAAAGATTGATGTCTGTGCATTTTTATGCTGAAGTTTACCAATTCATTGCATGCTACAAGAGAGAGCATGCATCTGCAAAGAAGAATGGGCAGACTAATGAAATGGAGGCTGCGTGCTTATATGAGCAATGCACCATTCTTGTGTCACAAGAAGACTGGGCCGACCCAACAAAATATTATACAGACAAGGACATCCGAGATCTTGTGTACTCTGGACTGGACCCACAGAAATTCTTGCCGCTTTATCCCAGATGTGCATTAAAGACAACGGGAAACACTCCTCTGTGTCCAATATCTCCAAGTTCTACACTGCTTTAAAGTTTGGTTCAAAGACAGTAAAAGATTGATGTCTGTGCATTTTTATGCTGAAGTTTACCAATTCATTGCATGCTACAAGAGAGAGCATGCATCTGCAAAGAAGAATGGGCAGACTAATGAAATGGAGGCTGATGCAATCAGCAGTACTCTCTTCAAACTCCTAAGGACATGGGCTGTCAAAGAAGGTAAAGTGTTTGTTGATTGCTTTTCATTATTGATGTGGCATCTCTTGTCTTTTCATAACTTGAAGGGTGGGATATCTGACTCTATTGTGTTTAAATATGACGAGATGAAAATGGGCAAGACTGACAAATTTGTTCAGGAGAAGAATGTGTATTCCAACCCTCTCAAGGGGCAGGTACATTTGTGTGTCTCACTGCTTTGTTTTGCTACTTGTCTCTGTATTCTGAGCAGCTTGAGGGTACGGAGAAGATCTTTATCCATCCTGGTTTGCAGTACCATACTGCGGCTCAGAGTTTTTCATTGCAAATCGGGGGGATTGCAAAAAGCAAAAAGGTATTTTGAAATTGTCTGAAACTATGTCCACCTATCTCACTTCAACATCCATGGAATGTGAAAGGGCAGTGGCACACATGCAGCCTCTACTACTATCTGTCCCCCTCTTTTTACTTCAATTGCATGCAGAGGTGAGTGGAGCATGGGGAAAATTTTTGACATTTACTTCCAATTTTTCTGCATGGGGTGATTATTATTTGGGCCAACTCCTGAGTTTGAAAGATCCAAACACTGTTGAGTTTGCTTCTCCATGTCCCCACTGGAAGGCTCGGAATGCTCATATAGTATTGGAGGCCATCCGATATTTGGTAAAGTACTGTTTTCTCACTGGGAGTCGCTACATGACCCATTTGGTGTTCTTTCTGTTCTGCTTGCATCGATTTGCCATCACACATCATGGATGTTGTGTGTTTGCCAAAAGCACCCAGGTCACCCTTTTAGCAAGATACCCCTTTGGAGCAGTCACCATCTTCAAGATTTGGTGAATGAGCACCTTACCTTTGAGTTGAATGACCATTTTCCTGTTGTGACAGGTATTCTTCCACATGTTGAGCAATTGTGTCAACTTGAGGAACTGAAGACACACCGCATTGAAATCAAGCCAGCAGTGAATCATTCAACAAGACTATTGAAGAGTCCATTCCAAGGCTGTTGATGAGAAAGTGAAAGAGAGTGGAGGGAATAATGAAGCAGTTTTTGATGCTCTGATTCAAGAGTTAGAGGGGGCCTTGTTGGATTGTTTGGATCAGATCTCATGCAGTCCCTAAGTTGGAGTTGAACCATGTGTTGCTGTGGAGGAGGTCGAGGCTTCTTGGGCCCTGATTGTGCCAAAGGTAAATGAATTTCTTTATATGGAAAGGATTGGTGCATACCCAAGAACTTTGAATTGCCAAAGGATACAAAGATATTGAATGGGTGGCGAATGTGGTTGTGTGGACAGGTTGTGGTAAGTAATATTTTGTCTTACAAGCTGAAACCTTTTTGCTTGTTGATGGACAGAAATTTTCATAGGAGGTCTGTTGAGCAAGACTTTACCACAAAATGGAAACCAATCTTCAAGATGATGGAGCAATGCAAGTTGATTGATATTCCACCACAGGTGGATGAAACGTTTGTTCAATCTTCTTTTTACAGGCAACACAATACCTCAGGTCACAAGCTGGCTCTATCTGGGAGAAGAGGAATGAAAGGGTTCTTTTGACTTGGTCTGTTGGCATTTGGAGTCGGTTCATTCAAAGAAGTATGATAGAGAAGCATGGTACTGTTTCTGATGAGGCTGCTCGTCCTGCTGCAACAGCACAGAAGTCACACAAGGAAAAGAGAACATTTGTGTTGATTGGCAATGCAAGGGCAGATGGTCATGTTCTTTGGCTGAACAAGACCCCAAGCAGACATGCAATCATGCAGATAAGAGAGGCAGTGGCAGATGCTTCTGGAGATGCTTTTGGGGGAGTTGTTGACAGTTGAATGTATTATGTTTTTGTATTGTTACTGAGTATGGTTGTAAAAAACCGCTGCATTAAGGTAGACTTGTATACTAGAGTGTGTTACCCCAATAAAGGTATTGCCATCCTACAAAGTTTGGAGGATAATCACGTATACAGAAAGGCTAATCTTTTGCAATATTTACGCCATAAAAGGGTAAGAACCAGTCAAAAATTATCTACAGGAAGTATTTTGTCACCCAAGTTGGCCGACATTACCCTGTTGTAGTGATGACAAAATGAGCTCCCGGTGGACCCTTAAGAAGTTGTTTTAGTAGTGGGTCCTTGCATCATCATTTTCCATGACACTTTGCAGATATATGCTATGTAGAGGTAGAGGTATTTTTTGCATTGTCATGAAATGTCACTTTTGAATGCTTGCTCAAACATAGAAGTTTTCTAGGTAGCGGTACGCACACAAATTTATTTTGATGTGACGAGCCTCAAAAATGGTGAGATCAGCTAAAAATGTGTAGGCATAGGCACTGGTAGAGTGAGCTCCCTTAAGCAGTCATAGATCCTTGAAATGATGTCAGACTACAAGACAGGCAACTTCACCAAAAATGGGTCAACTATTGACTAAGCATCGGCCCTATCAACCATTATCAATAGGATTGAAAAATATCAAGTATCAACTAAACCGTCTATAGTATTGACTCCTGTTGACAAAATGTTGATAGAAGGTTCATCTATTGGTATTGACTATTTAGTTGACATGTTGACTGGGTGAGTCAATACTATTGACTGCATGGCATCTACCAACTATTTACCAACTTTGAACCATATTAAACAACAGTTGGAGGTAGTACACACCAACTATCAATCAATTATCAATGTTTCCATCACTCATTGATAGTTGGTCAACATGTCAATGAGAATAAAAACAAATATCAACATGTGTTGACCAAAAAGTCAAAAGAAGGTCAACCTATCGACTCAAGCTGTTGACATACTATCGACCACCATCAACAAGAAAACAAAACTATCAACCAATTGCCAAAAAAATGGCAAAGTTGTCTGTCTTGCTGGTACCCCGACAGCTGGCTACAGGTGTCAACCATCAAGGATGATGTAATGACACCTTTCTGGGGAAGTTCTCATGGAACGTTTCTGGGGAAGTTCTTGTAGAACCTTTCAGAAGAACCATATGATTGTGGATCCATAGTTTGCAATCTGGATTACCACAAGACTGGACAGTTGGCAACCATAATGACAAAACCAATTCTGCTCTTGACACAGGAGGGATCACTTGAGTTCTCATTCCATATAAATCAGGATCTGGACAGCAGTCTATCTTCAGCTTGTTAGAAGGATTCAAGATAAGACCACAATCACGAGTGGCTTTCAGGTATCAACCAATCCTTTTTTAGCTTGTGATCCTTTGGACATAACATGTATCTAGTGCAGCAATTGACTGCATAGTAGATATCAGATCTTGCATGCCCAGCCAAATAAAGGAGCATTCCAACAACACTACTGTAGCTGAAATCTTCCAAGGTAGGATCACCAGCAGCACCCTTCACAAGGGGTTTTGCTTCAGTGGGAGTGATCTTTCCAGAAGTTGCCCTGGTGTCTAACCCTAGGGTTTCAATCACTCTGTCAATCAAACCAATCTGCTTAATCTCCATCAAACCAGTTGTTGGATCAATCTCCATTCCAACTCGCAGAAATTTAGCTGCATCACTTTCCTGCTAAAATGATACACCAAAAGAAACCAATTGATCTGCCAGCTCATAAATGTCAGACTCATGATGTGCCCAGATCATCACGTCATCCACATAACAAATGCACATGACTTCTGCACCAATAAGCAGCAAGGGATCAAATGCAGACTGCTCCTAAGTTTCACCTTACTTTTCTTAATTGGTTACTGAAATGGGTCGGTAATCAAGTAATCGCAGTAAAGAAAAAGTAACGAAGTAAACTGTCGATCAGTTTCCTGAAGACCCATCAGATTTCTATACAACACTCCCCTTGCTCTTCCTGGAAAGTAACTTACTGTCTTCAGCAGTAATTTCAGTAACATAAGTAAGGTGCATATACATGATTTCTCTGCAAGTAACAACATATCCCTTAGTATTAAACAAATAATCCGATTTTAAGTTGCTCTATTCATTATCCTTGTCATCTGAACCCTCATCTACCTCTTCCACTGCTGGCTGCTTCCCCCTGCCATCATCTCCTTCTGCATCCTTCTTCACAATCTTCAACTCTGGGTCTGGATTTTTGACATATTAGTCAACAACCATCTCATTGAAGTCTCAATACCTCTCGAATTTATCGTACAGCAACTCTGACTAACATTCCAAATTCAACTCTGTATCAAATCCTTGATATGTTCCCAAGACTATGCAGAAATACCCCAACTCATTCCCTGCCTTCTGCATTGTTGTCTTGAGCGGTCCATTCTTCACACACTTTGTCGGCACAGCAAAAACAATCAGACAAAACTTCCCAGTGCGATCATGATCTTTGTCATAAAACCCCAGCCCCTCATACTTTGTTGACACCCTAGTGGCATGAACATCATTCCCCTTGCTACCAAACTGATGCTCTTCCCAATCTTCAAGGTAGGCATAGAATACTCTCTTGGGCTCAAGAGTAAGTTCCTCTCCAATGTTCCCCTGGTAGTATTGATCTAGCTTGCAGTATTCAAATTTCTTGTGAGTCCACAACATACCTGCACGCTGTGCCTGCTTTCGTTGTGTTTCATTCTTCTGAGCTGTGCAAACGGCGGACTGCTTCTTGTTTTTTCTGATCCTATGTTGGTCTGCTCACTGCCTTCTGTGTTTTCATGGCCTTCCAGTGTTGCTCTGCTTGGCCGCAAACCAAAACAAGAGAACAGCTAAGACATGCACAGAGGCCAAATACCTCTGTAGTGGGAACAGAGTATGTCTGAGAGCCCGTAAGTCAGAGGTTGTTAGTTAGATAGATAATAAATTTTAGTCCCGCTCACAATTCTCGTTAGTGTTCCGTTCTGCGATATAATGTTAGTTACATATATTTCGTGTATACATATCTTCTGTATGTTGGATTAAAGACTTTAAGTAAGACGTCACATTAAGTTTAAGTAATTTTTTTCAAGCCTTTGTAAATTCTCTTAGTCATAGAGCCATATGTTACCATTTCATCTGAAATCTAGTATTTGTACTTATGTCTCTCTCCACTTTACTATAATTATCTGTCTGTTCATGAAACATTCCATGTGTAACTTACATTTCACAGTAAATTCTGTCCAATCATTCTCCCCACTTTCATCCAGGCATAGATTCTTTTTGATCCCGGTTTTACACTCTCTTGTTTGTACCTCTGGACCAACATCCTCACGGTGTCTCCCAACACCACCACCATCTTTTTCACAGAGTATCCCAACAGACCGGTCCACTGCAAACAATACAAGCTATTGCAATCTATTGATTCAATATACTGCATTCAATCCAATCAAACGCCATCAATCAATCGATCGCAACCAATCAACCGATCGCAATGTACCTACCAGTACTTCTCCGTCAATTCGAATCAGCGCCATTGCTCGTACCGTCTTTGCCGACTGGATCCCACCGCATTTCGTAATCGCACTCGCTTGTATCGATCTGTCGCAACAATCACAACCTACCTACCAGTACTTCTCCCTCAATTTGAATCAGCGCCATCGCTCGTACCATCGTTGCCGAGTGGACCCCACCGCATTTTGTAATCGCACTCGCTTGTATCGATCTGTTGCAACAATCGCAACCTACCTACCAGCACTTCTCCGTCGATTCGAATCAGTGCCATCGCTCGTATCATCGTTGCCAACTGGATACCGCCGCTTCATGTAATCGCACTCGCTTGTATCGATCTGTCTCAACCGACCGATCGCAACCTACCTACAACTACTTCTCCGTCGATTCGAAACATTGCCATCGCTCGTATCATCGTTGCCGAGTGGACCCAATTTTGATCATCAAATCACAATTTTGCAAAGAAGTACCGAACAATATTTTGCAATAGATCAATTCACTGTCTGAATTGATTTGATTTGTGATTCATCCGCCAATCAACCATTATTGTTGGCATTCGTATCCTCGCGATGTTCCATCACAATCCTCCAATCGACAAATCGTTTATGGGAACCGTTGGCAGACCACGCAGTTCTTGCTTGAAATGCATTGCGGACAAAAAGAAATGTTCGCCTTTACTTCAACCCGGAGGAACATATTTCAGTTGCCATCATTGTAAAGAAAAATGTACACTCTGTTCCTTTGGACTGATCATTTCTGAGACGTATGTTGAAGTAGCCTAGAAGGAACCCGCAGAAGAACTCTCCAAGAAACCAAGTTTTCTCTCAGGTTCTACTGCCCGACCAAGTGTTCTCCCTGAAAAAAGGAGAAGAATCATGGAATCATGCAACGGGATCGGTGAAGCAGATGTGAGTGGCCGAGCTACTCACTTGCCATCGTTTTCCTTAAGTTATGTTGATAAATTGAAAGACCAGGAAGCAGATAGGTGTGGCCGTGCTACTCCTTTGCCCTCTGAATTCTATTCTGCTGAAGATGTGTTCAATGTTGTTAATGAATTAGAAGATGGGGATGCAGAAGGGAGTGGCCGCGCTATTCCTTTGCCTCCTGATTCTCTTTCTCTTCATGATTTGTGCAACATCTCCCAGCATCCAAAATTCAAGTCTCTTTTGGATGTTGCATCCACATGCAAGGGTAGTAGAATGTTATTTGAGTATCACCTTGGTTCCTCACTAGTAATTCCGTACAAGCTTAGTAACAGACTTCCACATTGGAATGATTTCAAAATTTCTCCTCCAACTAGAGTTGAAATGAAACAATCTATCGAAGCATTAATTCATCATTTTAAAATGTATACTCAAGGAGTGATTATTCCTGCTAACGAAACGTACATAGGTACTGGGGTGGCACGCACGGTGAGCGAACCACCGGTGGGAGTAGAAGTCTTGTGGGAGGTGATTTCACCACGCGGGCCCGGGATGCCGGAGACCACGTGAAGAGGAGAGAAAAACTGTGATGATGTCAAGCGAGAAGACACCTTCGGAAGGGAGCGTGGGCTCAACCGCGAGTGGGTGGGGGTCGGGTGATCCTGGGATGGGCATGTCCGGCGTGCACTTGCGGGTGCTAGGGGGCCGGCCAGTGTGGCCGCTGGCGTCCCACGAGTTGGCGGCGGCAAGCAATTGCCGCACGTATGTGGAGCAGTGGATGACTGGTGTGGATTTTTTGCCGGTTCTGTTGGGGCTGCGGGGCACGGGCGCCGCATTTCTGGGTCACATCTTCCATGGAGAGGCGATCGATTGGGCCACACGTAAGGTTCCGCCGGGTGAGGCCGACCGCGTGCTAGCGGCGCTTGGGTTGCTCCACGTGTGGGTAAGGTGCATGATCCCGGAGGAGTTGGGTGGGTATTACGAGCCCAAGGTGAGTCCCCGTGTTGAGGTGATGGCACGGTTTGAGTTGTTGTGCTGGCACGTCGCTTGTCCTCCGCAGATGCTTTGGTGGGGGATGGACGAGACGCTGGCGGAGTTGTTCGCGCATCACCCATCCAAGGGCGCATTCGAGGGGAACCCGGAGGACATGTTCGGGGCGTTCATTGATGGAGAGGAGTACGGGCCCGATCATACGCCCAGGGCCATTGGGTTGTATGGAGGGCGGTACACGGTGGAGTTCTGGCCCGGTAAGTGCGGGAGTGGGTGATGTGCCGTTGCTGGCTTGCGTGCTAACGCCGGTGGTTGTTATCCACAGGCGCGGATTTTGACGCCCGCTCGGCGCAGAATGAGATGTTGGATGTCGAGTGGATGGGGGGTGAGGCCGAGATGACGGAGGAGGAGTACAAGGCTGGGCTCTACCGCAGTAGCAAACTGCGTCCGGAGAGGGGTGGTTGCTACTTCAAGCCTCGCTTGGACGGCACCGGGTATACTCATAAGGTGGTGCCATCGGACTGACGTGGATCAAGGTGGAGGGGGAATGTAGTGTTGATATATGTTAAAGTAAACCATTGAATGATATATTGAAAGTAAAGTGATTGGATCGTTAACGGTAGTTGTTGTCATCTATAGTGATTTGTTTAAATTAAAGAGTTATTTGTTACCGACAAGCAAAGGTATTTCGTGGGTCATGGAGAAGCTGAGGGACGCCGGCAGCGTGGGCACCATTAGGCGGCGCCGGCGCAGAGGAATTCCTCGTGCGGTTCGAGGGGTCGAGCGAGTCCTTGAGTGGGAGGATGGAGACCGAGGGTGATTGCCTTCGTGTGCTGGTCGACTTCCCTCTTACATAGAGGAGATGAAAGGACACTTCTTCATATGTTTGTTTAAGTCCATTCATATGAACTTACGTCCAAAGAGAGAGTAAGGACTCATAGACCCCTTTGCATATGGGTTTCTGATGGTATTGTTATAATGAGGTTTTCCTGGTTGCTTATACTTCGGCATGGCCATCAAGTTGTAATAGGAAGAGGACGACTGCTAGCAATAAGATGGAGATTACATAAAATGAGATGCAAATTCTGCTTGCTATTATGGCGCGATTTCCTTTTTGCGACAACATAAGAGTTTTCATGTATATTATTCACATGTATACATACATGAGTAAATTCCAATAACACATAATGAATGTAAGTGTGTCGGAAAATTCCTAATATGTGGAACATGAACATTTCTATGATCACATCACTATTACGACAAAAGAATCATACAAAAAATTTGTGGCGCGGTACCAAAACTTTGAAAGGCAAAAATATAGATGGACTAATTAATGTACCTTTACAAGAAATATATAAAAATTGTTTCAGATGCCTCATATGCTCTCAATGGAACATGTGAGACATGCATCTCCATAATATGTTGCATTATTTGTTTTGGATAGCCGACTTGCAACAACAAAGAGTTATTGGCTTCTACAACAACAGCAATAAGGATTACAAAATGTCGGTAAATAATAGCAGTCACTTTTCTCATGATCTTTCACTTGATGAAATTCCAGGTTTCGAAATACGAGAAGAACCGGCAACTCTGGGGACTTCGAGTGAGATTAGCTGGTTAAGCGTGGACGAACTTAGAAGGGCTTATACAGCAAGATTGAGTGAGATGGAGCGAGAAATGAAGGAAGTCAAGGAACAGCTTGAGAGGACAATTGTCATGTCCTACGGCAAAAAAATCAGAACACAGGACAGGACAACGGTAGGTTGGTAAGAGTTGGGGGACGGCACTGACGCTGTAAACTACCAACGAGTAACAGCTTATGCCGCCAATATCCTTTTCCCACACATAAAATTTCTCGAGCGGGGATGGAATGAGTATGACGAAACCAAAGACAGCATGTGCGACAAGATGATGAATAAGACTGGAATTTATGTTACCCGTTGTCTTTAAAAATCTTGGTATTGGGAGAATACGATTGCAGGAATGGTGCATATCAAGTATAGAAATCTGAAGTGCAACTTCCATAATGCAGCGCGGAAGGCATTTCTAAGTAATTCTTGAAAATAATCGTTTTTGTGATTGTTTAAAACAGATTACTCATACACAATTCTTTGCAGGTGAATTACAAAGAGGGGGCACAATACATGATTATGAAGCTCTATATATTGGTTGGTAGTGACGGTTTAGGTAAGCCTTTCTGGGAGAGAAAATTGATTGGAGAGAATGCATCTAGAGAGGACATGCAGTGGAAGGAGTTCGTGGGAGGGTGTTACTACATGATCACTAGAATGTCGAGTTCTTTAGACACAAAGGAGACTCTGAAGAGTTGGTACAGGGATGGTGAAAAGACACACAAGCAACTGTGGGAATTGTTATCTGTGAGTGATATTGCATATACCATATTTGTTTTAGAGAATCACAGTGAGGTGTGGAAGCAAGAGTGGCAATTCCACATGGATAATCCGAATGCATCGCAAATAGAGAAGGAAAAGTTCCGTGAGTACAAGAAGTTGACATTATCAGAAATGTTGGACAAGGGGCTCAGTGCAGAAGATCAGAAACATTACCTCAAGGTGAAGCCTAAGTTCACTCACGGGCAGAAGAAGATTTCTTTTTGCGATGCTGTGAAAGCAGAAGGTATCCAGTTCTACAAGCAGACTCATTGGAGATTGACAAGTTTCCTCTACAATGCCAGTAAACGGGAAAAGATTTTTGTTCTTCGGAAGGATGATGAGGAAAAGGATGATTGGATGAATGGATTGACAAAGAACAAGAGGTTACGAACTACTGCATCGACGGATGATTCCTTACCTCCTTTGGATTCACCGAGATGTGTCATGGCTTTAGTGCCTGGTGATGATGGATATGACAAAATGATGGAACAGATTAATGACGGGAATAGTGTTTGTTCGAATGAGTGAGAATTAATTATAAGTATTAACCTAAGTTAAGGCATGGCAATTCAATGTCATACTGGAGTAGCAGACTGCATTGCGTGCAATAATTGTAAGTCTTCTCTCGTGAGGAAGGTAATCAGTCACTATTGACGGGAGTATGTAATAACTCTCAATAACAGAGAGGTAAGACTTGAAATGAAAGTGATTTTTATCTCAGAACAAACATGAGTTGTTGCTCACGATGAACGAGATTCCTCACTCTTAATTAACGTGATTGGGTCCTACTTCTTAACCTAAGTATCGTATGACAAAAACTATGTGTTATAATATGCAATGATCGTCACGACTAACCTAGTTCAAAAACGAGTGAACACATTAGTCGATTGCATGTAGTTACCGTCGTATATGTCGGAAAATAACTGATGTGACTCGTAAGTACAACTTAGGTGCTTTATGTAAGTACACACACCGCTGTGACTTTCCCTGGTACTTTCCTTACACTTAAGTTGTAACTATACTTACAGTAAAATAGATAGTATTACTCACGTCCAGATGGAGTTTTGCATTCTCAGACATATTGTGTGTGCCACTATAGGACACCGTTTTAGGATCACAAGCAGTGATCCATATGCTCTCTCAACTGAAGAATCCCCACCTCTTCACATAGTCTTCTCTCTCTCTCTTCCCAAAATTTGTCAACCAACCTTGTCAATGTTATGTTGGGGGTCTTCCCCACTTTTTAATTTCCTTGGTAGGATAACTCTTTTGATAAACTCTTCCCAGCAATGTGATTCAATGCATCCTTGTGTGCTTCAGAATGATCAATAATAGTAGGATTATACAAACACAGGCAAGCAACACAGGCACTGTTAGTTAACAACCGGGGCTTGTAATGCTCCCAGACAGCAGTAGCACAAGAAACTGTCTTCTGTTCAAAATTGGCGGGTTCCTGATCCTGGCAAGAGACCAGGTTTTTGCCATACTCATCACCCACTTCAAACTCATCTCCCTCCTCTTCCTCTTACTCTGATTCATCAAGATCTTCCAAGAACTCGGGGTCCTCTTCATCGCCTTTATCACCTATGGTACTCTTAGCATGATGATCCATCTTATTCTCTTTGTTAAACTCTAAAAAATAAACAGTATAAATCACGAGACACTGTATGTTGACTTAAAACATAACAAACAGCATACTCACGGCTAAGCCACTCATTATCTGCCTTTGTCACCTTTAAGTTTGACAATTCCATATGGGGCATCTTCAAATCCTTGAACATCCTCATGGCATTTTCCATATGTGGCTCAAGCAACCTGTCCGTCTGTTGTACATAGTAAAACAGCTTATCCATTCCACCCACCATAGTGTCCACTATGTGCAGTATACGATAGCCAGGATAAAGAGCCTGGATAATAGCAAAGAGACACTTCCAAAATTGAGTCAAATTAAAAATGCCAGCAAGAAATCCAAACTTATTGTAGTCCACAAAAACGGGGTCCCTAGTGCAAGCCTGCACTGTAGTCTTAAGCCTGAAGACATGGACGAATTGTAACACCTCACCAGCCATTCTACATTCTGATGGACTTAGGAGATTAATTGTCCTGCCATTGTTGTGCAGCTTTGATTGCTTCACGCAGACCCTACGCGGACCATGCATAGTAGAACCACATACCTTACGTGTCTGAGACGTTTTCAAAAATTCAGAAATAGAACTAGATCAAATAATCAAAGTCACTCACAACCTTGCACAACTTCCCATATTGTTGCAGACAGGGCAACAGCATTAATTTTTCAACAATCAAAGAGACAACATGTTCTGCTCCATGTTCGACATCAGCACAAGGATAATGCTGCGCAATAATTGCGCCCACTTTTTGTACGATAGATGCTCCATCAATTATTATTTGAGTCACACTGCCCTTCTTGATGTCATCTAAGTTGTGGAGAACTTATAAAATCTCCTGGGCAATGAACTTAGCATCCTTCTTTCCCCCCTCACTCATATGTGATGTACAGTCTACCACATCAAGAACACAGGCTGGATTACTGGGGGAGCATGCTAAACATTGATCCATGGTGTTGTCTTGAGAGTTGCACCATCTCTACACACTGAAATGCTGTATAAATTAGGCTCTATAAAAGGCTTGCCGGCCTCTTCATGGTAATAACTCTCAACAGTGGCGCCAAGAAGTTTCCTCACCATATTTCTGCCGGGTGGTTCATAGTCAGCACCACGCTGTTGGATGGCACGAGTGTACCTGCAGAAAAGGATACATTCTCCAATTCTGAAGGAGAGGGGAATTAGCAAATGTGAAATGAGCAAAGGCAACATTGACAGCCTTAACAGCATCGGGACTGCTGCGGGATCTGGAGGTTGTTTGGAAGGTTTCTTTTAGCTTCTTATTGCTAGATGAGAGAGACGAAGTTGCTGTATTGACACTGTTGGTGATTGGAGAATCAACAACAAAAGTGTCAGCATGTTTTGACCTCTTTTCAACAAGGATGAGAGTGTGCGGTTGTCAGTGGTGTCAAGGCTGGAATGCATTTTGGTCATAGCATGTGCTTTGAAAGTTTTTGTGTCATACTTAGACCTGTAGAAATTGAGATAGGCTTCCCTGTAACAAGGAGGTATGGTCCCTCAGCATGCCTTGATGTCCTTTACAATTCCAACAACATGCCCAAGGGCCTTAGTGGCATTGTGCTCAAACCACTCTTGCCCACAGTGGCCACACCGCCACTTCTTCCTGCCTGTTGTGTTGTCCAGAAACTTGGTCATCATGTCTGAATCCCAAATGGATCTGAGGAGAAGTAGTGGTAGAACTATCTCAGGAGGGGGTGGCATCTGGGACCGTTCAAAGAGTTTGCCAAGCAGCCTTGGTGTTATGTCATCAGGCACGTCATCATCAGTTCAAGAAACCATAATGGAAATCTTGTATTGCAAGGGCAAATAAAAAGATCAACATGTGTCAGCAATCAAATAAAAGATGAAAAATGCCAAATGAAACAAAGGAGGTATCTCAGGTCCTAGAAGGACTAACTGGGCACCGTGGGGGGCAATCAACTGGTGCTATCCACGTTCGAGTTGGTGGCAGCGTCAGATTGGTTGTAGTTGGTCTGTGGGCCAAGGGTGACATGAGAACATGTCAGTGACCAATTAAAAAGTTGAAAGCACCAAAGAAAAAGGGTGTAACTTTGGCCCAGGAAGGACTTACTGGGCGCCGGGGGGTCAATCAGCTGGCTCTATCTGTGTTTGAGTTGGTGGCAGCATTGGATTGGTTGTAGATGGTCTGTGGGCCAAGGGTGACATGAGAACATGTCAGTGACCAATTAAAAAGTTGAAGGCACCAAAGAAAAAGGATGTAATTTTGGCCCAGGGAGGACTTACCGGGTGCCAGGGGGGGGGGTCAATCAGCTGGTTCTATCTGTGTTTGAGTTGGTGGCAGCATTGGATTGGTTGTAGATGGTCTGTGGGTGTAGATACAAGGCTTTCTTTGTGAGATGACAAACTTTTTAATTGAAAGCCATCAATAAAACAACAACCAACCAAATAGAAATGGCCCAAAAACAAAATGGAGGGCACTGCCTTCGCGGATTTAATGCACCACTTGTATTTGGATGGAGATTGGAGGTGGAATGATAGCTGGTTGATGTGGGGAGAGGCTCGGAGGTGGGTGGTGGGGCGGAGTCAAAAACCTGCTGACTCAAACAATGTGCCACTGTGTAGCCTGTGGAAGGAATCAGACTGATTCCTTCTACAGGATGGTAGTGCTGAGCATTGGAAACAGAACGGTATGGTCGGATTGGGAGGGGAGGTTGAAAGGAAGCTGCTATGGGCAACAGAAATGGGTGGCAGCAGAAATTCTCATTGTTGGTGAGTGTGGTGTTTGGGCCTGGAAGTGGCAAGTGCTGCGGCATCGCAGTTGAACTGCATCAAGAATTGGAGGCCAGCAGCTGGCCAGCTTGTGCATGAGCTGGATGGTGGCCAGACCGCACCTGACCATTACTCGGGTGTGATACTGAGCTACATGGATCATTTACTGTGCTATATTGTACAGTATTGAAAAAGGGTCTTTACATATCCTCACAGTAAAGTGCAGTACTGTCCAGTAAAGACAGTAGTCGCCAGTAACAGGAATGGCCAAAATAGATGGATTTTTTCAGGAATTTGTAAATTACTCAGTAAAGTGAAACATAGGACTTCTCCACGCAACGCAAGTTCATCTTCTTAGTGATATAAAGCCAGAATGCTCTTGGGCTTTGGTGCAAACCATAGTGAGTTGTCTTGAACTTGAAAACCTTCCCTTGCTGCCTTAAGCCATGAGGCATTTTGCTGTACATGTTCTTGGTTCTTGCTTTCTTCTACATCAGTATGAACAAGGAAGCTGTGGTGTTGCCTTGTTTGGACTAGTGCCCAAGCAAATTTCCAGAATCGGCATTAACATAATTGTAGTCCTTTTAAGAACAGGAGCATAGGTCTCAAAGAAATGTACAACATGAACTTGTTGGTCACCATGAATACAAAAGTGAGCTTTGAACTTCTTGATAAGTCCATGAGGATAATGTTTGATCTTAAAGGCTCAAGATGAATCAACACCATCGGCTCCATCTGGGTGATTGACTACATCCCAGACACCTATTTTCTTTAATGTTGCAATTTCTTTGACCACATTTTTCCAGTATTTGTCAGCAAAAGGACTTTTCATTGTTTCCCATCAGTTTTGATTATCTGCCTTAGATGGTTCTGCCTTGGTCTTCAGAAATAAGGGATGTACCCAGTTGGCTATGAGTTCCTGTGCTGTTCCGGTGTAACCACAACTGTTGGCAGCAAAAGAGATAAAGAAGATAAAGGACTACCTAACAGCTCTTTCACCATAGGAACATCCAGTCTCAGATCCATTGCATTTAGCATGCAGTCAGATTCTTCGATTGGATGTTTGAGTCTTCGGCTATACGTCATCATCTTATGCAAAACAGCACACCGTAAGCTCTTGCAGGCATATCCTGGCCTATTGACATGAAAAATTGTGACGCTTGTTCTTGAAATCAATAGTCAAGGGATGCTTCTACTTCTTCTTCTTCTTCTTTTTCTTCTTCTTCTTCTTCTTCTTCTTCTTCTTCTTCTTCTTCTTCCATTTTTCCTTGGATATCATGGACTTGGACTGGCTTGCCCAGCATCATTCTGGTCTTCATCATCAAGATCACAGCCAAGATCACCACCAGGGTCACAAAGTCCCAAATTCTCCCTCTTGATGTGATCGAGGGATAGAGTCATTGTTGGAATCATCATCATCTGAATCTGACAGAATGGCAAGAGGTGGCATTTTGCAATCACCATCATCATGAACTGGTTCTGCTACAGAGGTGTGAGGAGGAACACGAAGTCTCTTGGACTGCTCCCTCTCTTCTGCGAGCTCCCTCTGGCAGCAAAGCAGTTCTTTCTGGTGCCTTCTTTTGGGTTCATGCAACCAGACTTCATCCAATGGTGGGGAGTGATAAACAAGATTACCCAAGGAAACAAACTCATCTTCAGCATTGATATCCCAGTTATAGTCAAAGAGGTTCTTACAGATGGTATCCACAAGGGCATCACCACAGCCTGAACTGAACACAGTCTGAAATAAAGAGGAGATACAAGTTCTCTGGTAAGCTGTTGGACATTTTCCACTGAGGATGAATGCTCATCAGAGAAACACATGAACTGGCAAAGACAAGACCATTGATTCCACTTTGGGATTTCTTGCCATTCTGAAGCTTTGGGTCAAGTACAAACACTTTACAACCCCGTACATGTGAATGCAACAAGTCCTTATGATCAGCCTTGGTCGTGGTGAGAAATTCCAAAGGAGTGAGCCCTTAAATTGGGTTCAGAACACAATTGTGTATCCAGGCAGCATTCTTGACAGAAAAACTCCATAAAGTCAAGTCATCTACTCCCCACTCAGACCAATGGAGAGAATATGAACCATGAAGGTTTTAGCCATACACGCAATGGTTTGAATGTCATGCTCAGCAATGGCATTTTGATGTTTTGCATCCACACCAGAGAAGCCCGAGACTGGTTCTTGAGTTTGCAATCATCGCGGAACATATACACAGTAAAAACTCAATTGTCACTGTGCATTTGAAAGCTTTCAGCAGCTGCTGTCTCCTAAAGCCATTCTTCAAAACGCATCTTGGCCATGACTGCTTTGTGAGCACCTAAGGAAACCTGGCACTCAACCCACATGATACCAGTAGGAGTATCCTGAAAGATAGTCCCACCATGGAGTTTATCATGGGCATTCTTGCAACCAAAATCAGAATCAACTTTCTGGGTGTATTCATAACAAACTGGTTGA
The DNA here is from genome assembly GCA_013187285.1 of Cyclotella cryptica. Classification (NCBI taxonomy): domain Eukaryota; phylum Bacillariophyta; class Thalassiosirophyceae; order Thalassiosirales; family Thalassiosiraceae; genus Cyclotella; species Cyclotella cryptica. Next base: position 822,669 of record JABMIG010000015.1, on the reverse strand, counting down.
CTGAAACGAAGCCCCCAGCTTTATACCTTTCCAGTTTACATTGACATGCCTGGGAGATGATTTGCACTTTATTGAAGCACACATGCTCAATATCACACCTTTTTTGTCCTGGTCAGTAGTGATGCCCTCCTGGTGTCCAGCATCAGGGAAGTCACGCATCAGCTCAACCTCCTAGAGGAGAGAGGAAAAGCTCACAGCAGCACTTGTATTCACAATGAGGGAAACACCACACACAGTAACTTCCTGGAGACCTGACATTTGGAAGAAAATGAATCCAGTAAAGCCAAGTGGACCTATATTTCTCACAAAGGTTTTAATAATACTCCGTCCAACCCGGTATGCACATCCAAGAGAACCCAAGTCATGTAGGAATAAAGCCAAGTGCACCCTGGCTCTTGGGTGTCCACAACCCAGGTGCTCTTGTGTACTAAAGTTTGCAAACCTTAGTAAATAAAAACGCATCCAAGTGCATGTTCATTACTTAGGTGCCCTCACCTTAGTAAAAAAGCAAACCTGAATGAGAAATCATCACATAGTCTAGTATATTTTTTGAAAAGTCCCCATACCAATATTGGAAGGAAAAGATTTCTAACAGACTGTTTTCATTTGAGAAAATGAGCCTTCTGTTGAAGCCAAACACACCCAAAAGAAATGGATCTGAATTTTTGGCAAACCTGGGTATGCAGAAGTGAACCTGGGTGCGCAGCCAAGTGCAGCCATGTGAAACCAAGTGCAGCCAAGTGCAGCCAAGTGCAGCCAAGTGCAGCCAAGTGCACTGGGCTCACAGGTGTGCAACCCACAGCCATGTCACACCAGAGCAAATCTAAGCAAGTCTGAGTGGGAGAAAAGGACAAATTTCAAAATCAACCTCATCCCAAGAACCCATGATAACTCCAAGTAACTCCAAGTTGGTTGTTTTCCAGGATGTTGCACTGAGGGGGTGGGCCCAATAGTTTGCCTAATAACTCTCTGCTGCCAAGGGACGAGAATCAGCACCACAATGAGTTTAGGGGTGCTGAAGTCTTTCACTGCCTCAAAGTCAAAAAGGAGATCATGTGTCACAACATATTGAAGATGCAGTCAGGGAGATATTTGTATGCTTGACGGTATTTTATATTTATGGTCAGATTTGGTCAGTTTCCTGAAAATGGTCAGAGAAAAATAGCTTATATAAATAATTTTCATCGAAGTTAGTGGCAACAAATATAAGAAAGCTACTGTTTTTAAACTGATCTTGCACGCACAGTTAGATATTTTTATTCATGTCTGTATAAATAGAAATGGGTTATATAATTGTTTTCACTATAAATGAGAACTAATAAACATAAGGAGGCACAAAAATATTTAAACAACGACAACAAATTTGTACATATATTTTTATTAGTGTCTGTATGTCATTGAAAAACATCTTCTTGAACATATTCAGCAATGAAGGTTTTGATAACAAAAATACCGTTTTTCTAGAGCACATTTAAATTTCATGCCACATCGCTAATTTTTGTGTGCATTCTGTAGGGAGGCTGCTGCATCAATGCTTCTGGACCACCAAGCCAAATGACCAGGATAAAATGACCAACCATGGGCAACATGAACTGTTTTTGAAGTGACGAATTTGTATCAACACGACAAGGACTAAAAGGGACAAATTTTTGGTGGAATGCATGCTGTGGTTAGAGGGCTGGACGGCTCAGTGAGTGACATGTCTGGTGTGACTAGTTTTTGTTGTTATTGTTTGCATGATTTCATTTGGCAGTGGTCACTGGACATGAGCCTCATGTCCCGTGACCCATCCTGCTTCATCACTATGACCAACTTGTCAGCATGGACACAAACTCTCATCTTGCGAAGAAAGAAAATGTTTTTTGCATCTGCCATTCACACAAATGTTTTACAACACTGAAACTCGATTCACGATTCACATTCACTTTGCAAATCGTGCAAGCTCGTCCATCAACGTGTTTCATAGGGGGCTATGGTAAGGATTTTTACGTGGTCATGCGTTTTTTGCATAGAATGAAACCGGATGACAACTAACTGCTCCTCTGTTTGCACGAAATCGATTTGTTATGTCTATAACTCGCAGAATCTTGTGTTTGTTATGTATGTAACGTGTTATCTATATAATTTAGGGTGTCAAGCATGTGTGCTACCTACAGAGGTAAGAAAAACAGAAGTAAGTTGCACGATTTTTATCATTATACTTATTATGTGTATCAATGATTTCTAATCAGACGATTCCTAACTTTTCTACATTAGTGAGTCATATGTGATGGCATTTGTTATAAACATAACAATGTATGGTAGACCGCATGACACGGAATATGTTTACCATGAGTATTTCTGCACATGGATGACATAAACCTTGTAATATGGTAAAGTAGAGACAGCTAAAACACATGCCCTGACCATTGATTTTGAAGACAGGAATGTGGTTGATTTTTGAGAGATGGGAGTTCATGACATTGTTATGCATATAACAAAAATCAGGGAGCTCATGCCATGACATGTTTACGTATATAACAAAACCCAGCATCCTCCCAGTGAATATATTGATGCTTGACGACAGAGGTATGTTGTCAATATTGTTATGTGAATACCCAACAGATATTTTACACCTTACCAGTGATTCTGGTCATTGTTTGCAGACGGTGGTATGTTTTGTTGAAAATAAAACCAATTGGTACTTATGCCCTTCAGCACGTGACATTGTTGTTATGTACATAACAAAATTAGACATCGCCATTACAATGATTCTTTCAATGTTTGAAGATAGAGGTATGTCTTCGATATTTTTGTGTTTGCTATGTGTCAACATTTTTATGTATATAACAACAGTTGTTTTCATGTGTTTTCAGGAATTATGATTGGTTTGTGAATTCTGATGTGGTTTGAAGACTGAGGTATGTTTTGTTGATCATAAAAACCAACATTTACTTATGGCCTTCAAAACCTATTAATATTTCATGGATCCCTGACAACAATATTATGTATATAACAAAATTCAGCGCGATTACAATGATATTTTTTTGTTCAAAGACCAGAGGTATGTGGGTCAATATTTTTATGTTTGCTATGAGTCAACATCTTTACGTATATAACAACAGTTGTTTTCACATGTTTGTAGATATAATTAGGGTATTTAAATCTGTGAGTGGTTGATATGTTTGGAGTGTGATGACAGCAAAAAAGGTTTTGTACATGACTAAATATGTTGATATTTCCTGTGATACGTTCATGGCATTGTTTTGTATATGACTAGATTTGAAAACAGGTATGTGGGTGTGTTTGGTTGATATTTTTATGTATATGACAGGATGTCTGTGACATTATTTTGTTATGTGTCGATATTATGTATAACAAAATTGTTTTCACGTTTTTTCTGTGATTATTATGGTGTTTTAGAGAAGAGGTCAGTGGTTGATATTTTTGGAGAATGATGAAGCAATATAGGTGTTATGCCTGTCTAATCCTATTAATCTTTCCTGGGGTATGTTCGTGACATTGTTATGTATAAAACAGGATGCCAGGTATGTGGTCGACATTTTGGGTTTATGTGTGGTCAATATTTTTATGTACATAACATCAGTTTTTTCGCATGTTGTGACATTGTTATGGATATAACAGGCCCTGGACGTGACATTGTTATGGATATAACAAGATTGAGATTGTGACATTGTTATGGGATGTCCAAAGGAACACACCACTTGTAAGTTGTCGATATTTTTGGATAATGCTGCATCAAGTTGTCGATATTTTTTGAATACATGGGAATGCGCCACTTGGAAGTTGTCAATATTTTTCGAGAAATTCTGCATCGGGGTTTGGTTGATTTCCAAAGGAATGCGCCATTTGTAAGTTTGTCGATATTTGTGACATTGTTATGGATGTAACAACATTTGTTTTTGTGATTTCCAATGCAGCTTAAGCTGTGATCGCAACATTGTTATGGATATAACAAGGTATATTTTGAAGAATTCCAGATAGATTAAGATGTGGTAAGTATGAAGCATGTCATCCTATGAATTTTCATAGCATCACTCTAACCTGTTGATATTTCCCGGATATGTTGTTGACATTGTTATAAACATGACATAGGCCAAGAATCAGCCCATTTTTGTACCCATTTTGTACCCATTGGTACAAAATATAAAAGGAGCATTCTCAGGACTCCCCAGGCGGGAAGTCCACTGCCCCTGATCCAAAAGGCAAGGACTCCCCAACATTGGAGTCCACCGCCCTGGTCCAAAAGGCTAGGACTCCCCACCACAGGAGTCCACTGCCCTATGGGCTCCGGAACACCAGAGTCGATAACCCCTTTGTTTAAGAAGGCTAAATACATACCAAATGTGTGTAGAATCTACACACATTTTGTTTGCATTGTTTGGATTGGAAGAGCAGCTCCACTGCCCTTCCATCCTCACAATTAGAGCAAATTAAGCTCATAAAAATAAACTCTTTGACCCCTGTCGAACTTACCTATATTTTTCGCATGATATTTTTTTTGCGCCAAACTGCTCAGGTCAAAACATAACCACATTTTTTCTGAATTTGCCTCACAGGTTGACAAGAATTGAGCCGTGGTATGTGTGGAGCAAGTGTTCATGAAAGTTGTTTTTTATGGCATGGATCCTGAAACAATGTTGCTTCTGGGTATGTTCACGACTTTGTTATGTATATAGCTAGAACTGAAAACCAGGTAAGATTCAGTGGTGTATGATAAATTGTTTTCATCAGGGCTGATATGTATATAACATTTGTAATTTTTCTCATCCTGCCGGGTCCTGGTTTGTTTGTGACGTTGTTATGTATACAACTTGTGCAGACAGTCCATCATGTCAAAACAGGTGGATGAGACACAAGAAGATTGATGTATTCAAGGTTTTTTCCCCATGCAGGTTTTCTGCACAATGTTGCTTCTGGGTATGTTCGCAACTTTGTTATGTACATAACTAGAACAGAAAACCAGGAAAGAGTCAGTGTTGTATGATAAATTGTTTCCATCAGGGCTAATATGTATATAACATTTGTAATTTTTCTCATCCTACCGGGTCCTGGTTTGTTTGCTACGTTGTTATGTATACAACTTGTGCAGACAGTCCATCATGTCAAAACAGGTGGATGACACACAAGAAGATTGATGTATTCAAGGTTTTTTCCATGATGCAGGTTTTCTGCGGTGTTTTTTTTTTGCCCTCCAAGATGTTGAAATTGAGTCAAGCCAGTAATAAATGTAGTAAAATGATTTTTCTCCCAAAGGGATAGTAATTTGGCATCAATAGATAACTTAGAATCTGATAAATTCACCGACCATTTTCAGGAAACCGACCAATCCGGACTGAAAATATCTCAAACCTGCTTGACATCATCTGCAACACAATCGATGTCCAGGGAACTTGGAGTGGAGAGAGGGACTACAGTACATGCCTTCTTTTACTTCTTCTTGGCCTCCTATGAGGCATTGACCCCATATTGCTATTCCTTGGTCATGTTCATCTAAAAAACTGGGGGAGCTGTACCAAATATCCATAGCTGCTCAGTGACCTTACCACTAAACAGTTCCAGTGTGGCCTTTGGCTGATAGCTATTCCCACCACCATGGCTGCAGTCAGTTTGCCCTTCCTTGGTTCAATGATATTGATATTTGCCTTTCTGACTATTCCCTGAGCCCTCAGTGCAGATGTGTTGTGCCAATCTCAAAATGGCTGCAGTCAAGACGGGCATGCCATACTGTCATAAATTGGCATGGTATACCCTCTGATTGGACTATGGTCTCTGGGACAGAGCTTCATGCTAATACAACTTTGTCACTCTCTGAGAAGGCTGCCCAAATGCCTTCTGAGGAAAAGTTGGCCAATTTTCAGATGATATCCTTAAACTTCAGACAGGTCTGTTCTCCTCCTCATCTTCTTCCTGTTGAAGGTCTCCCTCATCACCCTCCTCTATAGCATTACTGCTATCTCATAGATCACAAGTAGATGCTGCAACACTTTGTGTGGATCCAGCTGCAGCAACTAGCTTGTGCTTATGTGGATGTTTCCTTCCTTTGGGGCATTGAGAGGCTTTGATCACCTACACGAAGTTGTTCTTCCCTTAGTGGCCGCACATCAATGACCTTTTCACCTGCACTAACTGTGATGTTTACCTCTTGCCTTATTCTTGCCTCGGACACCAATGAAAACTCGTAGTTGGTCCTCTGGGAGTCAAGCTGGAAGGTTTTTGAAGCAGGATGCCAAAGTGGCATTGCTACCAGGAACAGAGTCAACACATCTGGGTTGTTCTTTGGCATGTCAGGATAATGGTATAGGGTACAGTGAGTTTGTATTGGACAGGCACAAATCATGAATGGGGTAAATTTAAATGTTGCCGCCTTTGTTGATGACTTAACCACAGCAAACATCAAGTCAAGAGAGTCCCAGCCATGTGCAACAACCTTGGGAGCCCAGATAATACTTTGGCTGTGATGCTTCAACAGATGTCACAATAACTACAGGCTATGGTTCTTGAACCCTGGGAGTTGAAATGTCCAAATGCATGTCCAAGGCAAACAGCTCGTCCAATGAAAATGAGTGCAAATCATCATTGTTGGGTAACTATGCTGCCTCTCCCAATGTATCCCCATTGGCACTTCCATGAAGGTGGATTTGATGTTGGCAGCAACAGATTGGGTCTGGTTAGCTGATTGAAGGGTCGCATGCTGTAGTTTATAGTATTGGGCTCCTAGATTTCTGGCAAGGCAAAGGAACATGGTGGCTAAGTTAAAGGGTTGATGGGTCATAGCGATAGAGTGGACCAACACACACCGAGTATTCTATTCTTAACCCTCTTACATAAAGTTGGACAAAAGTGTGTTAACTAGCACAATAAAGTGTATCTAGTTTACTTAACTAGGTCAATTTCTGTATCTCATTAATTTTTTATAAATTACGATAAACGATCTACTCACCTCTTTTTGATCTTGTTAATGTAATCTTACCTCATATTTACTTCTAGGTAACCAATTTTTAGTTACTATGCTATTTTACGAGATAGAGACTACACCTGAAAAGGGATATTTCTTCATTTATACAACGAAAGCACGGATATGGTCCTTACTGTTTTCATCAAGTGAGATGCTGTAACAAACATGTTGTGGGTGTTCATTGACCGTAATTTTTGGCAAGTAATCAAATGGAGCTATCAGATTGACTCAGAAGTGAGCTTAAGTGGACGAAATGGGGCAATTTCGTTAACTAGTACGTGTTTACTGCTAGTTAATTAACTAACATCAATTTTAGGCTAGATGCGGGTGAGGGTTAATATTGTGCAACCTATCACCACACTGTCCTCTCTCTTCCCGTATTCATGTTGAGCCTAAATACACAATCTGAGCACAGAGAATGGAATGTGAGAAATCATGTTACGAGCAATTTCTGCAAGTTGTATGAGAACATTCACTGAAAGGTAAAAACATGTCATTCCTGCTGACTGACACCTGTGACAAGCGGTTGAGGTGTTTTCCCCGTTACAGCCGATATGAATCAGCATTCCATTGGGAAGTGAATCCTTTGCCAGTGTCAGTCACTTTTTGTCATATGGTACTTTTCACCATCCCCTCCATCTGAGATCTCAACTACTTACTATCATCTGATATGCCCTGCAAATAAACAACTATTCCTGCTTCCATCTACAAAGGGGAATAGAATTTAAAATCCACTTTTCAGTTTTGGAACGTCGCGGTGTTGCTATTTCAAGTTTCATTACGTAACCAAGATTTGACAGCATCTTGTTGCAGCTGATTCTCATTCTTTTGAGTTTAAAAGAGGTACAAGCAGTCAAAGAGGTTTACCAATAATTCAATTTGCAAACCAAGCCCCTGTCATCATGGCAAGGTGGCAGTCAACCCCCAATCGAACATATATGAGTGAATCAGAAATAGTATGCAATTTTGTTGCAGGAATATCGCCATCCTATTACCTTGTGAGTCAATAGCTGAGAAGACCTCAAGACATGCAGTCATATATGAGGACATTGGTGCAGACTTACTTCAATGTTGCAAACAACGATTGTAGAACCCATCAGGTGAGAGCACAGAGAGCTTTTTCTGGTTGTGGAAGTACAAAAGTAGGTACATTGGAAAAGTACTGCAAGAACCTCAGAAGAGAGGAAGAGGGGTAAATAACCAGCATCCCTCTCGAACCCTCAGCCCTAATAGGTGTATGCTATCAGTATAACTTGATAAAAAGTCGCAAAGGTCTTTTTTAGCATTGTTTTTGCTGGGTGTTGTTTACTACTTTTGGATGAACTTGACTAGCTCTTGACGACGAGGAATTCGGCAGTACTTCTCTTCAGTAACCTCAGTGTTCGTGGTTCTGAGTCTGTTCCAAGTGATATGATTGAAGACAATGTGTGATTAACTTTTGCTCTTATAAGTTCTACCGACACTGTTCTTATTTTCACAACTTAGTCAAACAGCGAAGTGGACAAAGCGAAGAAAACTGTATGTTCTGAGCAATATGAATATTTGCTCATGAGACTGCGCGGGGAAGTATAGGCCAAATTTATTTTGCCTCAACTTCGACTTTGTCGAACAGGACATCGTCTTTGTTGCTGTTTCCATTACATCGAAATTTAATGTTTATCTCATCCGCTTTCCCATCAGAGAACTCGACGGTGACATTGTCTTCCCAAATCTTGTTGTTGAAATCATCCTTCTTGGTGCTCCAGCACTCAACTTCGCTCCATGTCTTGCCACTATCGGTAGAGTAATCAAGGCAGAAATTATCATCGTCTTCCATGGATATCGCCATGAAACTAAACGTAACCCTGAAATCCGATTCGCCGTTCAGCGTGATATCGTCAGAGTAAAAGGAAGATTTTGGTCCCTTGCCGTTTTGAATCCTAATCACACCTTCTCTGAACTTGGCTGCCTTGTACAGCTTGGCGTGCCTTCCACCTCTTCTGAAAGATCCATACCCAGACTCGAAATCTTCTGAAAGAACTGTCCTCCATTTGCCATTGCCACCTCCAGACGACGGCGGCGACGGACTCGGTGGCGAAGGTTTGGGAGGTTTAGGATTGGAGCTGGGTGGTTCAGGATTAGAGTCCTGTCCGCCCCCGCCACTCCCTCCACACAAACTGGCAGGTGGATCTTGAGATTTGCTGCAGACCTCGCTCTTTATCCAATCGTAGGCTCCACTGATGCGAGAGTAAACGCCAGGGAAATTCTTGTTGGCGCAGCCAATTCCCCATGATACAACGCCAACTTGTACGTCATCTGCGCCACTGCCATCTTTGCCCTTGATAATAAGCGGACCACCTTTCGTTTGTATGTACACGATTGGGGTAAGCGCCGAAGACGAGTAAACTCGCAAAAATTTGGAATACTGTTACTTACCAGAGTCACCTTGGCAGGCATCTTGACCATTGTCCTTGGCACAAAGCATCTTATCTGATATTTGACCATGGTAGCTCTCGGACCACCCTCCAATTTCACCGCTGCTTTTGTCACACTCATCGTTAGAAATAACATTGACGCTAACTTCCATGAGTTTATCAGCCAGTTTCTGAGTATAATCGTCCTCAGTGGTATCACCCCAACCCATGACATACACTTCTTCACCAACACTAGGCGAGTTCTTGTTATCATTAAGATTGGCAAGCACCACGTTTTGATTTGTAGGTCGACTAAGGAAAACCAAGTTGAAGTCATTGTCGGTCGTTTTGTCGTTGTATTTGGGATGTGGGACTTCGTGATCCATCGGAATGGACTCTCCGTCCTTCGAAGTGAGGTCGTAACGGTCTATAACGACGTCGTATTTTCCCCCTTGACAGTGAGCCGCGGTGAGCACGACATCTCTTGCGATCAAAGAGCCACCGCAGAAATGACCGATGCCATCTTGGAGAGACACCGCGTAGGAATATCGGCCGCTGCCCGCCTAGAGTCGAACACGCACCAAGTGGAAAATCATTACGATGTTGAAATTGGTCCATGTCCATGGAATGGCAAAATTGAGACATGTCGTAAACTCATCAACAAGGCAAAGCCTTACCTGACTTCCTCCGATGATTCTCTGCTCCATAATGTCGGGACGATCAGATTCATCTTCCGCGGTGATTGTGGAAGATGCAAAACCTGCGGCCTGATTCAAGCTTCTTCCAGCGCGGAGAGAGGCGCTTGATTCAGCTACCAACTGGGAGGCGATGAAAAATTGCGCAGATGCTGACAGAAGCTTCATTTTGATTCAATGTTGTTGCAGTAAGAGTTGGGATCTTGATTGGAGAGAAAAATCGGCGTCGATGTCGAAACGTCGCGGACTGCTGACTTCGTCGGTGTTTGGATGTGGTTCCAATAAAATTGTGAGCTCAAGATTTCAATTGATCTCAAGCCTTGAAGCTCGGACAGCCTGACAACGGAAGCGTGGTAGTGTGATCGATTGATTCCCACTATCTGTTCGAATTGAATTATTGTTCCTCTGCATAAGACATGGAGGGTTGTCTTTTTTATGTCCTGTTTCCTCTTGCTCTTGGTCGGTGATGGCTGTAGTCGTTAGAAGCTGGCTCTCGAAGCGGCTTGCAGAGTGATTTCTTGTTGGGACGTTACACGTTGACAGGTTCATAGATAAGCCCTTTTCCGAAGCTTCATAGACTTTAAAATAAAACAAGAATGTTTAATAAGTACTTTCTAGATACGCAATGCCGATGAATTGTCGACTATTCTTTTGACCTCTCTAGAGAGCGACAACGAAATAAAAACACTTTATTGGTGTGTGCTAGAGTTGAAAAGACTTGTTTGCTGATTCAGTCACTCGAATCCCAGAATCGACGTAAGCGAGTCGATCCCAGAAAATGAATTCCAGTCACTACAATATTCTTCGTGTGTCGTTGTGGGTGAAATGTTAAACTTGACGCCTGCGGCGAAATTATACTAACTTACCTTGCGTTTTTGAACGCATTTTTCTTATTCATTACGAAAGTGTCAGGCGTCTAACTCTAGACCAACTACTTTAAAGGTTAGGTATGGTGTTCTCTATTGTACCACACAACGGATGTCCGCACTTTGCTACAATAATAAGAACGACGACGTAGAAGTACAATACTATTTTCTGTGATATGTCTACTACTAAAAGTATGACTGTGTCTTTCACGGTTTTCTATATTTGTTATTATGGTCACACACAACATATTTAGAATGTCTCCGGGCCTTAATGCAGGTACATCCTACATACAAACCACAAGGTTCTCAAGAAGAGAAGTGTAGTGTCTCTTGCTTTCCCTCTAGATAACGCATAGAGATCACATCGTAACAAAGTGTCGTCCTCGGGGAAATGGGAAATATTGCTCAAGATGTTTCCCCAATAAGTGCGCGCGAAAGCATGAGTCGACAGTTCCTTGCAGGTTTGTATTGCCATCGGGGAAACCCTTCAAGAAAGTCCCAGATCCCACTTCCTTCCGAGATCACACTTCATGTGTAGGCTTCGTAGAGCGTCGTAGGCACATTCCAACATGTCGTTCGTGCCATCCGTATGGAAGACTAGGACCAGACCAAGATCGAAGTGTGTTCCATTAATCCACCCGCGCCCTACCACTGCCCTTCGATCCCATTTTATGTCAATGTCAAAGGAGATCGCAAACGTCAACCGGTGATCTGTCACATATCACATTTTGGGATCGAAAGTAATCGTCTCACTTTTTGGGATTGAAACCTGAAGCCAATCATCGCGACTTTCCAACAAATCAAAACACAACACAACACAAAACATCTCACAATTCTCAAGTGGCCATCATCTCATCGCTTGCACTGCCTCCCTCTATTCCTTCCTCGCCGGACCACTTGTCTCTTGTCAAATTAATGCACTCATTATATTCTACCAACATGAAGCTGTCTCTCCTATCTTCAATTATTGTGGCCTCTTCAATTTCACCGGCGTCAGCCGGCTCTATTCGCGGCGGATCGCGTACATTGTCTCCGTTTGTGGAGGTGCACATGAAGCGAAGTCACGAGCAAAACGTAGTGTCCGAGCCGGAAATAGAGACCGAGACTACTGCAGACGTCCCAGATCTGATGCAAACGAGAATTATCGGTGGAAGTGCGGTAAGGAGTGATTGACATTTGATATTTTCCCCTCCTCCACCTTGCTGATTTAAAACTAATCAACCAACACGTGTTGCATTGCCCCACACAGACGTCCAGCACTCGCTTCCCCTACGCCGTCTCCATCCAAGACAATATCGGCCATTTCTGCGGAGGTTCTTTGATCGCGCCTGACATTGTGCTAACAGCGGCTCATTGCCAAGGAGGCCAGTACAACGTCGTTATCGGCCGACACGACCTTACCACTAACGATGGAGAATCCATCCCCATGAAGACGGAGACTCCCCATCCCAAGTACAACGATAGGACGACCGATAATGATTGGATGGTGGTTCTTCTCGAACGTCCCACCAAGTTGAACGTACCGTTCGTCAAGTTGAATACGGATGGGAATTTGCCGACTGATAACGAAGATGTGACCGTCATGGGGTGGGGTGATACCACTTCGGACGATGCCACGCAAGAATTGGCCAGTGTTCTCATGTCAGTTGATGTCAATGTCATCTCTAACCAAGAATGTGATAAAAGCCAAGGTACCATTGGGGGGTGGAACGAGAACTATAACGGTCAAATTACGGACAATATGTTGTGTGCGAGGGATAAAGGTCAAGATTCATGCCAGGGTGACTCGGGTGGTCCTCTGGTCATTGCTGGGAATGATGCCACCAGCGATGTTCAGGTGGGCGTTGTTTCGTGGGGCATTGGATGTGCATCTCCGGATTTTCCAGGCGTGTACTCTCGAGTGAGCAAGGGATATGATTGGATTGTATCAGAAGTTTGTAAGCAGAGCTCTAATCCACCCGCGGAATTGTGTGGTGGATCATCTGGAGGGTCATCTGGAGGCACTGATGACGGTACGGATGATGGCACTGATGATGGCACCGATGACGGTACGGATGATATTACAACGAACGGTCAAGATGATGGAGTATCCTCTGGCACTTCCTCTGGGACTGACGACTACCAATACGATGATGACTACGTATATGATGACAACTCAGTTCAAGGCGTCGATGACACAAGTAACGGAGATGATCATCATGATGACAATGCCACTAACGGCGATGATCAATATGACGATGATTACTTGTTCGATGATACTTTTTCTTCAGCCAGTCAATGGCCAACATTGGCACCCACTGGAATGAGTGGAAACGATGACAACGGAAGTAATAATGGCGGTAGCACTGATGACGGCTTAGCATCTAACACCGCATTTCCCACCTTTTCACCCACAACTGTCTCGTTGACTGATGACACGAATGTTGGCGGCGGAGCCCTTGGCTCGAGTGGCACTAGTGATGGAAACTGGGTAACCATCCTAGAAGAGGACTTCAATAGCGGCTTTGGAATTTTCAATAGTGGAGGAGCCGATGCAAAGTGGCTCTCTGACAAGAAGGATAGAAATGGAGTCGTTGACCTTCAAGATGGCAACGGAGATTCTAGCTCTATATATTCCAACTCAATTACAGACACATCCTACTCTAAATTCCGGGTTGTCTTTAATGCCTACTTGCTGAGCATGGAAGATGATGATAGCTTCTGCTTTGATGTCACCTCTGATGGTGGCTCAGAATGGACTGAAACCAAGTGTTGGACTACTGCTGACTTGACCTCTAAAGATTGGCATGATGGCATAACTGTTGAATTTGGAGTCAGTGGGAATGCCCTCGACTTGAAGGTTCGTTTCAGGTGTGTTGGCAATGATAACCAAGACGACGTTTTTATAGACAAGATCGCAGTCCAAGGTCTGCAATAAATTGTTGATAGATGACAGAAATCTGTATAAATAGAATAATAGTGAAGAAATCCAATGTTGAAATGCTTCCTGCTCGACCCTCTATTTCTGTAAGACTGATTAAAATGATATACATCCTTTACATAAGATGAGTCAGAGCTTTTATCCAATGAACAAGTTCCTCAATTTCTATCATTGCGACGTTCGGCGATGGCGAATTCTTAAGCAACATTCACAACTCTTCTTCCAAGTCCACGTCGGCACGCCAACTAGGAGTACCTAGTGCATCGCCAATCACCGCCAGCTCTTCATCGCTCTCAAAAAACCGTTCTCCGCTCCGTAAGCGCTCGAGGAGTTCGATGTCCTCTCTCATATGAATTTCACTGGTTGTCCCATCCAATGGCGTAATTCCAATAGCCATGCAAAATGCATAAAATAGCTTTCAACATGGGGAAAGCGAAAATATTGTTGACGTAATCGGAAAACATATCAGTTCACGTAACTGAGTTGAAGTTGTGGAATATTCAACACGGAATTATCTTACCCCTTCAGGCGAAACGTTATATTTGTCTGCTATTTCAAGAGCTGCTTCATGCTGATATGCGCCACGATTTGCGCCAAGAGTCCAAAATCTAACAAAACATGTGCGCAAAGTAAAAGAACGGGCAAGAGTCGGAGAGCGACGAAATATGAGGCAGAGAACAACATCCTTACAGAACTAGTCTTAGACGCAACTTACGATTGGTATTCAATGTCATTTTCTTTGCAAAACCGCCTGATGTCTACGTCATGACCCGACTCAGAATAGAATCGATTCTGAACAACCTAGGACATTTGTGGTAACGAGTACAATGGTGAAGCAAAGCGGAGTTTATATTGGAAATGTCACGTGAACGTGATCCTCACCTTTGGCTTGATCCTCGCATTATCATACGCCCACTTCACATCTTCCAATCGATAAAAATTAGAGATACCCAACTGTTTCACTTTCCCCTCATCCACACTCTCTTCCATTGTCCTCCAGACCTTGAAATGATCATCCCAATTGTTCTCCGGCCCGTGCATAACCCAGCTGTCTAAGTAATCCGTTTGAAGATTATCTAGACTCTTTTGCAAGGATTGGCGCACCCGCTCTTCGAGAGGGGCATTGACGTCATAAGGTACATTGTTTGGATCGTGGGCATCCAAACCCGAGAACTTTGTTTGTATCCAAATATCTTGCCTGCTTAGCCCCAATTCCTTGCTTTGATTGGAATAACAAAGAAATTCAAAAATTGTGTAACACATGTATGAAAACGTCAATAGAAAGACATGCGACACGATATCAACATACGCAGCCTTCGACCATCCCTCTCCAACTCCAGCCTCGTTATAATGGCGTGGCTGACATGCTGTGTCGATATGTCGAAATCCCGAGAGTATTGCGCGATAAACGAGGCCGGATGTGGCATCTTTCTTCCACGCAGTGCCATATTTTAGGGTCGGTCGATCCGATAGGGAGTGCGAATGTGATGAAAGGATGCTGGTTAGGCTCAGGAGTATCGACAGGGTGGCGGTCATGGAGGACATCATGGAGCACAGCTTGATTTGCATGTGTCTAGCTTCCAATAATAATGTTTCGATACACAGAATTAGCACAACGGTTACTGTACAGAATGGGAGATCCTCGCGAGATTGCAAGAAGACGCCGGCGTCAGTTGATTACGACGCTGGTCCACGAAAGATTTTTACATGCTAAAAGAAGCATAAATAATACTCATGACATTTAAGATCATGTTTGAATTGGTTCAATATGTTTTAGATTTAATTAGGTAGTTAACCGAGACGAAGCAAAATAAACGATACACTTAAAGGTAAAGATGTGAATACTGTCAGCGAGCACAGAGCGAGCACCACCCACCCTACATGCATCACGCTCCTATCACGCTACTGTATTGTACCATCCCCTCCCATCACCCTCTACAACCCATCACCTTCCAATCATGTATCATGTAACCCCGCTATCAAGATAGAGCAAGACCCTATCGTCGTCTGATCGCCTAAGTTTCGCTCAAAGCATGCATAAAACCAAGAAAATGATCTGTGCCGTGATCCTTCACTTCCGCGTGTTCCTCTTTACCACCATCGCACCATTGTGCAACGCATTCACGCCGAGCTCGCTTGCTGCCCTTCAGGCGCCGCTTAGTGCGCAACATCTGTATTCTCGACGTATAAAAAAATGTAGATTCACACGACAACGTTCTTTGTACGGACAGGTTCCATTTCAGGAAGAGCTGTCTGATTCGTTTTTTGATGCTTCATTGATCAATTCAGAACAAGTGCGTCTCTCTGTCAGCACATCGGTCGGGATTGAACCCGACACCGAATTGCCGTGCGTCTTAAATGCAATCTCATCCGTCTGCGAAGAATTCGGTATTCCGTTTGAACACGGCAATATCCGCACTGATCCGCTGCCGTTTCATCCCGAAGCTATACCTGGAGTACTAGGAAGAGTATTGCTCATTCATGTGGATGGAGTTCCTGATACTATTGTTGCGGATGATACTGACTTAATTTCGCAGATAAAGATCTATGCCTCGGAGCAAATTGACGGTATTCTGGCTGGGGGTGAAGAACAAAGGCAACCGATACTACTCGCGTTTCGAAATCGTAACTCAGAAGATAGTTTGGAAAATGTAATAGCCAAAGAGATATCAGATTATGGACTGAGAGATGCTATTGAAAGCTCAAAGCATGGTTCGGAAACTTCTCGTCGTCAATCCGACGATTCAAAATTTCTGCCTTCAAAACACTTTGAAATTGATGGAGCGTTTGTTCAAAGTAGTATTGATTCACCAGCGGATACGCATTTTGACACGAGTTCCATCATTGTATTTGACAATTTAGTCGATCCATCTCTGCGCAAACGATTGCTAAACGTTGTGAAAGGAAATCCCGAAGAGGCACCTGACGAGTCGAATGAGTCTGAGTTCGGTCCGGATCCAAATCGATGGGAACGTGGTGGTTTGATTGATGTTGTCGATGAGGATGGCACAGAAAGAACTTCCAATGGAACCTGCTGGGGTTTGACCGATGATGCAATTGTGGACATTTGCTTCAGTCATCATCCTGCTATTGCGGAATTCGAGACAACGTTGTCACATCTTTTTTCAGATTTTGTTGTAAGTAGACTGCCCGAGGCTGTGTTTGGAGACTGCATTTCTCCTTTAACAGCGAATGCACCTACACACGGAGACACTTTTGAAAACCACATTGATGCTGATCCGCTTCAAGTGCCACCGTCGCCTTGGGCCGATGTTTTTGGTAGGTATCCGAATCGTTCTAGTGGAAAACCACGATTTGTTAGCTGTCTGCTTTACCTCAACGAATGTTGGGATTCAGATTGGGGAGCGCCCACACGATTTCTTGACCCACCCACACAGCAAACAATTGATGTTATCCCAAAGCCCGGGAGATGTGTCATAATGGATCAGGATATTTCGCACACAGTGGTTGCTCCTAATGTTGAAGCTGGTAAAAGGCCTCGATATTCGTTGGTGTGGAAGTTAATTTTGCATCCCAAAACATTGAAGCAGGACATGAAAGATTTATATTGCGGGAGAAAGCAGGTTTGGCCTGATCCAACTATTGTTGGTAGTGCGAGGGTGTCTTAAGCAGTCTCATGTTTTGTTCATCTTTTGGATAGGTTCGGTCACTCTTTGGTAGGCACGAATTCATGCCTAGTGATAGTCTAAATAAATCATGATAAGAATAAGCCATTGCACTAATATTTCAGATCTATATATTATTTGATGCCTTTCACTGAAGAGCACATCATGAATTTGCTTGGAGTTGCACCTGACCGAAACAACACAAGAACAACATAAAACCTCCGATTCCAATTAATACGACCCTCTCTCAAGGAATGCTCCGAGATAAAACTTAGCCCTCTCTTGAGGAATGCTGGGAGATAACACTTGGCCCTCTCTTGAGGAATGCTGGGAGATAAAACTGGGCCCAAATCCAACATCAACCTGACATTTTTGAAGATGAGGCTTTGTAGATGATGAGGCATAAGCAAGTGGTGGTGACCATTCTCGATTCATTACTTTCGGCAGCAATCCTTTTTGGAATTCAGACTCATTGGGTAGAGCTACACTAAGCAAAGATTGAATCACCAGAGACCGCAATTCACCAGGGTTAAATGATGATTGATAGAAAGTAATATTGTATTTACTACTTATAAGTGTCATTGTCCAAGTTCATCTAAATTAGTGTCTCTCTAAAAAGTGTCAGCATACAATCACAATCAATCGGACAACATCCTCTACAATGAACAGGACACGTAATGGCCTGAAAATCTTCTACGCCCAAAAGTGACTTCAGTTCATCCATACATTGTTTGTGTAATACAGAATCTCTTCCAAAACCTCTTCCATCACGAGTAGGAGCTGTTATATATTTCATCTGAACTGAAGGATGAGCCTGACAAAAAGAACAATGTTTCCAAAGCACTGAATCTCTGACAGGTATCAAAGTGATGTTTTGAAGGAAGTCTTCAACTTCATCCACTTGGATTAAACCAATATGTAGTGCCAGGACAAGAAAAATGCTTTGTATCAGTAGTCTATGTTGATCATTGACGCAATATGATGTAAATCTTCCATCAAGAGGAATCACATCCCGAGTCTTTCCTTCTATAAGAATTCTGACCTCTAGTTCAGTTCGTTCAATCCCCTCAGTAACAAATTCATGAATGTAATTTCCATCAACTTTCATGAATTGATCAAATGTTATCTTGATCCAATCTTTGAGAACACCTGCATCCCTCATGTTTATATACTTGAAATGCATAGCTTCAAAGCCCGTAGCATATCTCAACGTCTGAAATCTTTTCCGCTGATGAACCGTCACACCAATTTTGCTAACGGTCAGTAACTTAGCAAACTCAGGTAGAATTGCACGGACTCTGATGATTTCACCGGTTGGGAATGGATTTTGGAAGGTATATAACACAGAGCTCCCACGGCCCGCCGGTCCTGCAGCATGGCTTCCCCCCGTCCGGAAATCACAGAGACCCTTGTATAAAATGAAGTTGGTGGAATAAAAGTTGTATAACGTCATGCGCAACTTATTCATAATCGCTTTTACCTGTTCCCATTCCATTAATCTCCATTCTCCAGCCTTCCGATTTTCTGCTGTCGCCACCAAAAGAAATTGTTCACAGAAAAATGACAGTCCGTCTGGAACCGGTAGAATTATAAATTTGATTGCAGCAAACATAATCACTCTACTGTAATTTTGAATTTTCCTGAGTGCGTCTTGAACTCCCCCAGCCAAATGACCAAATTTTATGGTCCGAGGAATATTCATGATTGTGGGTAGGTTATTAAAACGATCAAAGATGTTGGGTAAAATGGGTTGTAATTGTTGATTGGATAGGGGAAGTAGACATGGAAAAAGATGTGCCGCATATACGACATTCTTGGATGTTGAATCAGGTGGGGTGTTGGATAAATAGTTACCCTTGACATGGCGTTTAATTTTGGTTCCATGTGAACAATGGCACGGGATCACAATGATCATTGGAAGTCGACAAGCTAGTTTGCATAGAGAGTCATCCAATCAGACAATCTGCTTGTTGAAATTTAAAATTTTAAATACCAACAAACAAAGGTATATATTATTTACTTTTATGATGTTACCTATATTTTTCTGTGTTATATCTGCCAGCAATGACACTGCTCTGATGGCTCATTCTCTACCCAGTGTATCAAGCCAAAGTTGTTACCATTTGAAAATAGCAAGAAACCATGGATCCTCCAATGTCACCATTACCTCGTCAATCTTCAACAACCATGCATCCTCCAATGCCTCTGCTGCCTCCGCTTCCTACGACATTCAACGTCTCCACCGTAACTTGTGCAGAGTATCCTGATATCCCCAATGATTTTGCACTTCACACCGACATGAAATACAACGGTGTGCCCAATGATTATACAATGGAAGCATTGAAAGACGGAGTGAACAATGATGACATGTTTGAAGAGAATCTTAACGATTATGCCCTTGTCATCCCCAGCGATTACACTCTCGACAATGGCGTGAAACACGACAGTGTGCCTAATGATTATTCAAACGATGCTTCGAACGACGGCATAAAGGACAATGAAGTTGCTGTTTTTGGTGCAATGTTAGACGGCGAGTATCCTGCAACGCCACCGAAGCTCTTATCGAAATTTGAGTTCGAGGAAAATCTCAAGAACACATTAGCTGATTACAATCAGTTGATGCTGCCTCTACCTCCGTTGCCGACGTCGCCAGATGGAACCACAACTACCTTTGACATGATCCGTGACTTGAGATATTCTCAGCCAACGTAAAATTGGATGCAGTGGTTTACTGAACTGAAAGAGTTCAAAGTGAATCATAATCATTGCAAGGTTCAACAAAGCCAGAACAGTGGTTTGTAACGTTGGGTGGAAGGGCAACGCAAAGCACATTTGAATAATGCTTTACCTCCTGAGCGGAAGAAGTTCTGGATTGGATCGGTTTCATATGGTGTATACATGATGAAGGAGGCTTTATTAAAGAGACTGGGAACAACGATTTTCCGAACTGAAAGAGTTCAAAGCGAATCATAATCATTGCAATGTGCCACGAAGCCAGAACAGTGGTTTGGGTCGTTGACTTTCAATGCAGCACGCAGCACATTCGAATAATGCTGTACCACCTGAGCAGAAGAAACTATTGGATGGGATCGGGTTCATATGGCGTATACGTGACAAGGGAGGCTTCAAAAAAGAGACTTGGGAGCAACGATTTGACAAACTGAAAGAATTCAAGACGAAACACAATCATTGCAATGTTCCACGAAGCCAGAACAATGGTTTGGGTCGTTGAGTGCAAAAGCAATGCAAAGCACATTCAAATAATGCTTTACCTCCTGAGCAGAAGAAGCTATTGGATGGGATCGGGTTTGTCTGGTGTATACATGATGAAGGAGGCTTCATCAAATAGACTTGGGAACAACAATTTGCCGAACTGAAAGAACTCAAGACAAAACACAATCGTTGCAATGTTCCACAAAGCTAGAACAGTGGTTTGGGTTGTTGGGTTTCAAGTCAACACCAAGCAAATTTGAATAATGCTATACCTCCTGAGCAGAAGAAACTATTGGATGGGATCAGGTTCGCCTGACATAAACATGATGAAGGAGTCTTCATTAAAGAGACTTGGGAACAATGATTTGCCAAACTGAAAGAGTTCAAAGCGAATCATGATCATTGCAATGTTCCTCAAAGAGAGAACAGTGGTTTGGGTTGTTGGGGTTCAAGTCAATGCAAAGCAAATTCGAATAATGCTATACGTCCCGAACCGAAGAAAGCGCTCAATGAGATTGGTTTCGTATGGAGTCAATTTGACATCGCTTGGGAACAACGATTTGCCAAACTGAAAGAATTCAAGACGAAACACAACAATTGCAATGTTCCACAAGGCCAAAACAGTGGTTTGAGTTGGTGGGTGCAAGCGCAACGCGCAGCAAATTCAAATAAGACTATATGTCCCGAACGGAAGAAAGCGCTCGATGACATTGGTTTCAAATGGAGAAACTAGATAGGATCCGCAAAAATCGCCGGCAAGACATTGTCTAGTTATGGAACGTGATCATTTTTACTTATGCAAAAGCCAGGCATCAATAAAGTCACATGTAACTGAGTTGAATTATAAGTCTAGCGATAGGTTTACTATAAGTGTTATTGTTGCCCAGACAAAGCCAGTGTCATAATGGATCAAGATATTTCATACACAGTGGTTGCTCCTAATGTTGAAGCTGGTAAAAGGCCTCGATATTCGTTGGTGTGGAAGTTAATTTTGCATCCCAAAACGTTGAAGCAGGACATGAAAGATTTATATTGCGGGAGAAAGCAGCTTTGGCCTGATCCAACCATTATAGGTAGTGCAGGGGGGGCTTAAGTAGTCTCATGTTTTGTTCACCTTTTGGATAGAAGACTGCGTTCCAAGACAAACTTCGGTCACTCTTTGGTAGGCACGAATTCATGCCTAGTGATAGTTTAAATTAATCATGATAAGATAAGCCATTGTACTACTATTTCAGATCTATATATTATTTGATGCCTTTCACTTAAGAGCACATCATGAATATGCTTGGAGTTGCATGTGACCGAAACAACACAATAACAACATAAAACCTCCGATTCCAATTAATTCAACATCC
This sequence comes from Cyclotella cryptica, assembly GCA_013187285.1. NCBI lineage: Eukaryota > Bacillariophyta > Thalassiosirophyceae > Thalassiosirales > Thalassiosiraceae > Cyclotella > Cyclotella cryptica. Next base: position 800,643 of record JABMIG010000015.1, on the reverse strand, counting down.
CACGCGACACCATCGCTCTACCCAGGATGCGTTTACTGATCAGGGAAAAGAATAGCACGAATGCTCGGCATAAGCTCCTCATACACAAGCCCCAACCTACTCGACATGGTGTTGTCACAAACAATCCTTCCATCACAAGCGGTCAACTTAACTCCCCCATTACTGCTATCATTCAAATCCTTGGACCTATCTTCATTCACCGTAACTTTTGGCTCCAGTTTGATCCCACTCTCCTTTTTGAGAATGTCCACGTACTCTTTCACCGCGGCAGGCAAAACTTTCTTGATGGTGGCCACATCCTCAGAACGGCAAAAAACCGTGACCTCCATCTCCTCAATTTTGATCAATCCCTGCACAATCAGCTTCTGTAGAAGTTGAGGATAGTTCTGTCCCGACGCGACCATCTTGCACTTGCTCGACGCCTCCTTCGTGAGGGAGACGAGGAGTTCGTCGCGGACAGACATCTTTTTGGCGCGGCATTGACCGATTTCATTGGAGCGGGAGATGCGATCTTGGATTTCACGGTCTTTTTCCTTTTTGGCGAATTCATCTTGGACGGCGAGTTTCGCTTCGTGCACGAGGGTTTGTTTTTCGAGGTTGAAGTCGTGCTCGGTCTGGATTTTGATTGACGATGAAGGGGGAGCGGGATGAAGTTATCGTGTGGGCACATTTCAACAGTTCGATGAGGATGCACAAAAACATAATGCAACAGCAGTGCAAAAGAATATTCGTCTAATCCACCCGTGCCTAACATGCCACGACCGCATTATCTCCCCACACCAATCCGGTTACTCTGACAATGCCCCCGCCATCACGACTGTTTAATCACCAACATACACACCTTGACACGAATTTCATTAGCCTTCTCATGCGCCTCCTGAAGGATAAAGTTGACCATTTGTCGGATTTGATCGGTCGCCATGGTTGCTATTATCTAGATAAAAGGGATAGTGGGGATAGAAAGTAGGAGGATGTAGGGTAGGGGAGGTTCGACGGAAGTATTGGAAAGGTGAGTAAAAGGTAGAGCACCGTTTGATGCGCTTTGACCGAGCGACAGATCCATACTTGCGTGAAGAGAAGATAACGGGAGGTCGTCTCAAAGCAGTTGAACACTGGCTGCTCGTTGCCTTCTCAGAAACATCCTCTTTCTTACAAATGATTACAGCCGATTGAGAACATGTCTTCTCTTTGGCGAGTCCAAATGAGAAGGTCTAAGTGGCCACTCTTGTGTATCCAATTTTTATGTTTGTGTCCTTATAAGAAGATGAACACAACCTCATCGGTAGAATTTCCGCAAATTGTGATTATTATTATTTTTTGTTCAAAACTCCGGATTCAAATCCCGCCCAAGGCACCGCGCCAACGACGTTTTCCAAAGTAATAATTATTAACGATTTGTTAGTGTGTCCATGGTGTCCGCCACCATTCTGCGTCACTAAAAAAGAGCTCCCTCTCTCGTCACTCTTCTCACTCGTCGTCTACTTGAATGCATCACCACACCCTCGTCTCTCTCCAATCATGTCCGCCTCCGCCGACAAACTAAACCACCTACGCAAAACACTCCAATCCCTCTCCTCCTTCCAACTCCCGGACCACTACCACGACGACGATGCCTCCTCGCCCACCGCCGCCGACGCCTTTCCGAACCCCGAGCTACTTCAACGGTACAAAGACGCACGAGACGCCTACATCCATCGCCGTACGTTGCAACTGTTTGTCGAATTGATAGAACATTACGACGATGACTCGTTTGAGCTCCCGACAGTGTCGAACGAAGAATTGGAAAATCAGCGAAAGAGGAAGGAAGAAGTCTTGAATGCCATCAAATCTACCATGGAAAGGGTATCGACTATGAGAGAGGAGAATGTCGCCAATTTTGCGGAGTTTGAAAGGAAGAGAGAGGAATTGAATGATATTGTTATGGGGATAGAGAGGCATGCTAACGATTCCTCAATGGACGAAGACGTTGACACGAACGACGATCAAGAGATCACCGAGGAGGACGTGGAGCGACAAGAAGAAGAATTGAACAAATTGGCCGAGAGGAGGCAGATGCTCGAACAGAAATTGCGCTCGGTACGGAATCAGATTGCCCTTGTGGAAAATGAGGTGCACGACACCAAGAAAGCGGTGAATGAAGTGCGAGTCAAGACTGGACGGAAGCCCATAGATTGGCGTGCGGAAGAAGCAAATGCCGCCGATGGTCAAGAGGTGGAGTACTTTTCAGTGAAGGAGAATGTGGATGCGGAAGTGGCGGAGATGCAAGAAAAGATTCGGGAATTGCGGCAATCGGCCGCTTATTATGAGGGAATGAGAGAGTTGATGGAAGAGCTTGGCGGGGTGAAAATTTTGGAGACCAAAGGCGCTGGTGTCGATGGATCTTCTGCAAAGCAAATGGAAACCGGATTTGTTATTACATTAATGCTATTGAACAGACACATCCTCGAATTGACTCTGGAGAAACAGTCTGATAACAAGGACGGGTCGCTCCGTGTGAGCAAGGCCAAACTCCTCACGTCCACATCCCTTCCCGTACCTCAACCCAATGATGAAGAAACTGCGAATCTAATGGAAACCATGAATTCCATCTCTATTTCCAACCTCTCATTCTCGAAAATCATGAGTCAAAAACCATCCGAGGCGGTTATCATTCCTCCTCTTGATGATTTAGTCTCATATTCTCAGCAGTTAGCATCCTCCGACGCAATCCGATTCGTCGTTTCAGAAACCATGGCAAGGATTCGTACCGTGCGAGCTCGTGTCGAAGAATTGATCCGCCTTCGATCCAAGTACGTCGCGCAAGTCTACGATATTGACTCAGGCGAGCAAGAAGTAGTTTGTGCTATTAACGAGGGTATATCTATCGCCCTTCGGCTTGGGGCAGACTGTCCTCTTGTCAGCGGGAGTGTGTATGTTTCTGAACTGTGTGGAGTGGGAGGATGGGAGGAGGACAAGTTGCAGGAGTTGAAGAAATTGGTGGAAGAGAAGAGATGTCGGGGTCCATTGGAAGTTATGGAGGTTTTGGTAGAGGAGATTAAGAGAATGAAAGAAGAGGAAGGATGGGTATTGCCTTTGACTCCTGTTTTGTTTCGGACTGGAGCGCAGAAGTGAACAGGGAGTGTTTATTGCAATGTGATGTTTTTATATTGGTGGGTTTTCCTTGGAGGGACGCCTTGCATTGAAATTCATTGTTGTTTAGTTGAAATTCATTTGCAGATATTATATTTACTTTGACACCCGCATTCGTGTCATATATGAACTTTTGTGAGTACCATACTTTTATTCTGTCAATCCTCTACAAAGTGCCACAGTCAGGGTTTGAGTTGGAAAGCCTTCTTGTCATGACCAACACTGAAGAGTGTTTGTGGCAATGAGTTGTCAACCTGCAAAATTTTCCAAGGAGCAATGCCTTGTGTCGAAGAACAATTTATATGATAGTTGTGCATTGAAAGAGATAATATTTGCTTTGACAACGACATTCATGTCAAGGGATCAACTACTGTGAGTACTTTATCAATATTGATGGTGCACACATTTTGACAGTGAGCATTCTGTTGCAATCTGAGCTTTTCTTCAATAGTCTTATACTCTGGATTTTTCTGACATAAACGGAGCCACAATCCATTGTAAGAACTTTATCAAAGTTATTGCACTTCTCTTATTTTGATCCTGGATTATGTTTTACAGATATGGTTTGGGTTCAAATCATTGTTGCTTGCTTGAAAACCATTGCTTGGGTCTCCCTTCCTTCAAGCTCTTCTTAAGCAAAATGAAGCTTGTTGTATGGTCTCAACAATAACGAGAAATGGAGGTTTACCCTTTCATGAATTGCACTCAATGCTGATGGAAGAGAAGGAACTGGCATAAGAAACTTATAGACCCAACCTTAAGTCATCCAGAACGGACTGAGTACCTCATCTTGCCTTACAATTGTGAACTAATCAAAATTTTGGCAAAGTCACTCAAAAATTAAGAAAGACAAGAAATGACCACAATTTGCTGGGTCTCAAAAATTGTAGCTATGTATCAACATTTTTTGCATTCCCAATGAAACATTTTGTCAACATCAGCAAGTCAAGCCCTCTTGTCAATTATGATTGCATCTACATACAAAGATACCTGACTGTTTGACAACAGCTATGATTTCTTGGGTGACCACAAAGGTAACTGGCTGATGAACTTTTTGTGGCAATAGCAAGGACATTTGTTGGCACCATCAAAATACATTGACACAAAAATTCTGGGAATCATAATAATTGCAACAATCACTAAAAATATATATGAATCCAGTATTGATGAAATGCAGGATAATTTTTGTTAGTTCCTGTCATTTTGAAATTTAAAACATTCTGATGTTCACATCTTGTGACATGCAAAAAATCAGAAAAGCTATTGCGACTCTGTTTTATTGATCTTATATGTGTTGCACTTGCACATGTGACAAATACTTACAATTTTTCATAACATGGACGTAGTAAACACTTGAGAAACCTAAATCTAAAACCTGTTTGTTGAACGATGATACAGTGACCTCTGGTAACACAGAGTAATAGAAATTCCTGCTGTTGGCCCATTATTTGCCAAAGTGGAAAGTATATGGGTGTATGTCATCATGTATTAAATGTCAAGTATGCCTTTGCTGTCTTTGCCAAGTGCTGATCATATTATCTGAGAGCACCAAAACTATCATCACATGTAATACAAAAATCAATATTTGTTTACAAGATCCTGTGGTTTCTCTCTTCAGCACTATATGATTAATTTATTCTTATTCTTTGCCAGAATCTCAAAGGTTATCAGACTGTTCTTTCCAACCCCTTGAGGCATAATGTTGTAAAGACATTCATATTGTGCTAGTTATGTCTTCTTTTGGAATTTGTTGTATTCATATTGCTTGTTTCTGTGAGCGTTATTTGTGTGTCAGAATAGCCACATTTAGTAGTTCTGAGCATGTCCGGATAAATAACTGGAGGAGGTAGGAAACTGTGACGATGATGTTCAATTTGAAGAGTCATGCCATGACAGAAGAGAGTGTGATCCCAACCATTTGACGGATTTAATTGTTGATACATTTGATGTTTGGTGAATGAGAGTTGAGACCGATCCTCTGTCTGGTGATTAGGCTGTTATAGTATTACCAGAAATGATGCTCATAGTTCATTATCTGAGAGTCTTATGGTGATTCTGCTACAACAGATATTTTATTTGGGTGGAATGATGTTGTATCTTTACGTTGCAAATGAATTGGAAGATGCACTAAGAGAGGATGCACAGGTCCAATCAATTTCAGTACAAAAGGAAAATTGCTCCATGAATGCTGGCTGAGACCAAAATAATTAAACAAACTTTCTGATATGACGACTAATGAAAAGTTCCTTGAGCAAGCTTGTGTAAAGTCGGAGATATCTGAAAAGGATGACGGCAACAGAGCAACCAAAAAGAGATTGTATATCTTTGGCTTCGGGTATGTATACCAAAACCTACAACAAGTTCATGGGTCCTGTTGCAGCTATGTGCCACTGTCACTGGTGGAAAATGCACTAAATGATGATGTATGGTGCACATCACAAACATGATGTTGCAAGAGGACCCATAGCATCAAATGTGCTAGAATTTGAGTACTTAGTCAGTTAGGGTACCCTCTACCAGCAAACAGGCTACTAACTAGCCCTAGTTGTCGCTATTTTTGGTGGACTATAGAATTAATCATGCCTGTCTTGCAGATACCAAGAATCCAGTATGAGGAATAAACATCTATAACCCATTAAGGGGGGTACTGGACCAGTAGAGAAAATAAAACTATTGTTACTGGCGTAAATAGAAGTACAATTTTACCACTTTTCTGATTGGTCAATCAACATGAAACATGGCTCATTTTGAAGAAAATTTCACACTCTCCGCATTCATTATGGTACATGGCATGAGACAAACTCCATTGCAGAATTCTAGGAGGCAAAAGAATTGGTAAGCAATCTGAGATAAATATATTCTTCCTCCTCAATAAACTAGTTGATACGTCATCTCTGGGTCTGATCTTGGTATTTGATCTTCCAAGCTAATGCTAAAATGAATGTAGATTCAAATGAGCAAGTCATGAGTCAGCAGCTGCATGGTGGGACAGAGAAAGTGAGAAGCAACTTGCTGTGTGGGGCAAAAAAGGAGTTAAGAGGAATAAAACATATATCATGACGATAAATCAATCACCTTGAGTGACCACCACCAATATCAAAGCAAAAACAAATAGTTCCAACCCTTTTGCAAAGAAGAGCAAAAAGTGTTTGAAATGCAACAAGACCCTCCTATGCAACAGTGTCACAAAAAAGACATCCACTGCACTTCAATTCAACAAAGGCAAATCTCCAACTTCCATGCCTCGAGATCTTTCAACAGAACAAAATCCTCTCACGTCAAAAGAGGAAAATAATTTGCATCCATTGCCTCCTTTGCCACCCCTATCTCCATTTACAGGTGCAAGTGCTTCCCCTTCAATGACTTTCCCCATAACACTTCTCCATGATGAACCAGAACAGTCAGTTTCTTATACGACCCTGTTGCTTTGGTTACAACATCTTTATCCATTGCACTTGACCAGTCCCTCCCTAAATAAGGATAAACAGAAAACAAACCGAAGAAGAAGCCTGATGCTGATTGGAAACTGGATGTTTGAAATGAACCCTGATGTTATTTAATGTTGGGTTAAGCCAGCATCAAATGGTAGCTCAGTGTACTGTGAATGCTGCAAAAAACTTAACTGGACTTCTCACAAGAGCAATAATTTGCATCACTCAAAAAAGCAGCATATGGAAATACTCATCATCTCATCAAGGCTGGGATTGAAAAGTTAGTTGGTCCCTCTAGATGGTTATTAACTCTTCCAAAACTTATTCTCTAACTAGTGCCATTTGGTTTCTTTTGTATTGTAGACTGCCCAAAGTTAAACATCAGAGTTCCGTGGTGGCTTTTAGCTTCTCGATTTTTAGAGAGGCAGAGAAACTGATGAGAACCCCAATCATCATCATGCACAGTTTGATTCTCACCAAAACAAAGTGTTGTAGTCTACAGAGAACATTGATCTAATAGCAAATGATGAAGGTAATTTACCTGAAAGAGATGCTTCAAAGAAAACTACTCTCTGTTGTACTGATGTTATCCAACTGAACAAAGTTGAATGAGTGTCTTGACTTGGGGTATAGACATGCATGCATCAACCATCCTGAATCCCTTTATGAATTTAAGCTAATCGGTGATTTCCAACAAGCTAATCTCTATCACAAACAGTGCTCAGGGGATGGTATTCTTCATTCTAGCAGCAGATATGATGGAGTGAGATGTGTTTCTTGTCACATTCTGTTTCAAAAGAAAGGTTCTAAGCTCAAGAAAATGGTTCACAAAAGAGGAACTCTGTTTAAACAAGTACTACATTGGTTCCTTGCCCCAACTCTTTCAGATGAGGATGCTGAAATCATGAATAATTTTGTTCAACCTAAAGAGTTAGACCTAAATAATAATGGTGTTTTGCTGAAGGCAAAGGTTAAAGCACAGTTCAAGTTCTATCAGGAAGCAAAGGTGAGTGATCAATTGTTCTTTGTTAGTTATCACTGTGTTCAAACCCAGCCTAATTCTCAAATTGTCTGTATGTCATAGAAAATTGCTGTATGCAATGACAGGAAGACAACCAGAGCTTGATCCCAGTGACATGAGCCATGGGTACCTACTGGTACCCCTGACCCATTCAGGCCCCGATGTCAGGTCATGGGTACAAATACAAATAAAATTCTTTCCACTAAAGGAAGGATCTCACCAAACATTTGGCAGGCGTCTTTGGCAACACCAGGGAGTCCGTCAGGATCCACTGGCAAGATCACATGTACAGCCTGATCAGATACATTAAGACCCTAATTGGCACACAAGAATCCAACAAGGTACAGGCAAACCAAACATAATCGAGTTACATACAAACTACATGATAAACTTCAATAGCTTTTAAAAATAATTTCCAATCAGCTGGAATACACTTCTTCTACTCACTTATCTACAACTAATTTTTGACTACTTCCGGCTTAGGTCACTATTGAACAATACTCCAGTCATATTCCGTAAGTTAGACCCACCACAACACTAGAAGCAGCTCTCCTGACGACCCACAAACTGTCAAGAAAAACAAATTTCTACCACACAGGGTACTACGTTCATCATAGACCACTGTGCAAACAATTTCTTCCTTAGCCCTCCAAAGAGTTCCTACAAGAAAATTTTTCTAGGTACTGATCTAGAAGAGAAGCTATGAGCCATGTCCTCCATGAAGACTTTTCCCGAAGGGCTCAAGTGGATTGAGTGCAAAAATCATGTTGGAGGAAAGAATTCCCCGTATGCTACATTTCCAAGCAGGATACTGTGCAGGATGCCCTTGAGAAGAACAAAAAGACCACCTACTTCAAGTTGACTCTTCCCAACATGGGTAATGAGTTAAAGGTGGTGGTATGGGTGTCAGGGACTCCCAAACAGTTTCTACTACATGTGCACTCTGTGATTCATGCATGCTAGCAAATGGGGCTTGACACAAGCTTCGCCGAAGTGGAGAAGACTGTTGAAACAGCTAAACTCAATTCCCAGATTACAATGGGGGAGTATACCCAATTGCGCAACTCCAAGAGGAAAAAGAAAGGCAATAAAGGAGAGGTACCAGATACCACTCCAGAAGCTGTAACACCTGCCCTAGCTGATGTGAAGGCCACACACAAAAAGGATGTGAAGGCTTTAGATGTCACACAGCTTGCCATCACAACAGCAGGAGCAAAGCCCTTTGAGCGGAAACCTCCTCTCCGACAAGGCCTGTCAGCCTTGGGAAAAAATCATCAAGGCCCAAGTTACTCACGCCCCTTGGGAAGACATAAAAGGGGTCCCACACATCAAGACTCCCAATAAGACTTGGGATTTGTTTCACAAGTGCATCACATGCCATCTGCTGCAGGTGTTCCATCACCCTCAAGTACCACATCACCAACACATTGAAGACTCCCAACAGGGTCTTGATGTGTCAGTTTTTTGTCAGAGTAGAACAGCTTGACAGCTACCTTGAGGCATTCCCTGCCTGTATTACAGGTTAAGGCTGATCAGGCCGCTAAGAAGTATTGCCCTTGGATGCCACCGCCCTTGTGACTCACTTGTTGCATCCAGCCAAGTGACAGATCCAGTATGATTCAACAGAGAATACCACTCCAGTCAGCACTAGAGCCCTTCTCTTGGTCTTAGAGAATATCAACAACAATGTGGAACTCGATGTGACGCCCTCCAACATGATCAAAACAAGAGGGAATGACCAAAAGGAAAAGATGGAGTCAATGAACTCCTGCATACTAAAGACGCCCAAGAAAGTGGACTGGCCGTGTGCTATGCAAGAAGCATGGGGGGCAGCACAAAAGTCACAACATGCATAACTGCTATTGTTATAACAAAGATGGTATTCCTGTCAAAAAATGGTGGTGCAGGTAAGCCCCTCTCTAATCAAAGGAAACTGGACGGGGAAAATTTTGTCCAGATAGTCCAGGCAAAGAAAGCACTCCACAAGAAGTCTAGCAAGTGCAAGAAACACCGTGCCAACAACTCAGAAAGTGACAACAACTCTGACAAAAGGTTGTGAAGGCACGGGTTGAACAGCACGGGGAATTACATACTTGTAAGAAACGCAAACTAAATACTGCAGTTGACAGTTATACTAACCCTAGTCCCAGTAAACTTATCCAGACTAAAAAAGTCAAAAAATTAAAAAAAATTAAATTGATTGTCACAAAAGACAAAATGTCAAAAAATCTTGTTCCAAAACAAAAAGTCTAAATTAAAATTCAAGACAAATTAGAGACAATAACGTCAAATGTTTTAAAAACCTTCCTACAAAAAAGATGTCCGTAATAAAAAGTCCACTGATGACAGTAATAATACTTCCAGTGTAAACTACAGTCTCAATCCAGCAAAACAAGTGGTTGCATCACACACCAAGGACCGCCTCGGTGTTACAGCGCTAGTGGCCATAATGGAACCAGCAACTAAAAGTCAATCCCCCAGAGCATACAAACATCCTCTGAGGAGTCACCCCAGTAACAAAATCAAAGTCCTACTGGACTCAGGGTCTGCTGGAGACCATTATTTCCTACCAAAAGGAAAAGACAAACCCATTCCCTACCTGACTAGGCAGGTGCAAGTCTTGGCATATGACAAATGGGGGCTTCCAGACAACTGGACAGGGAAAGATTGGCTGACATCCGTCAATCATCAATCATAATCGTCACCATGAGCCAGTCCAGCGTAGTCCAAGGAGGCTATAGCAACAAAATCCAAAATGCATTGATAAAAACTGTGACAGATGACCTGGCTCAGAAAAATAGTCGTCTTCCGCCAGGAAAAGGCTTAGCTCACGCCACTACAGTGATGCAATTCAATGCTCTGCAGCTCACAACATTGCCATTGAACAAGAGGCGCTCAAGAAAACAGTCACCCGTGCCTCAAACGATCTCAATTCATACTCCAATCCTCCGATTATAAATATTGGAGGTTCACCATCATCAGCATCTACCCTAACAGCTCCATCTCATGCAAGAACCAACACCAGCAGCAGAGAATGTTCTATCGAATCCAACATGGAGGACATCAAATGTTTTGTTGAATCCCCATCACCCCAACCTAAACAAAAAGCCGGCCACCCCAAAGGATCAACAATACTCCACAAGTTCAAAGATTGAGTGAGGGCAGTCAAGTGTGTCAATGCAAGTGCTCGTCATTATGATGAGGCTTTTGATGCTGCCAAATTGGAGAAGAAAAGATTGGGGAAAGGCGTTTTAGAATCACTCAGTAAAAAGACAAAAAAGAGTGTGATATAACTGATGACATACCAGCTAGGACAATACAAAAGCGGTACGAGCAAGGTAATTTGTCGGTCAGCAATAGGGGCGTGAAATCATCTCTTGCACCAATGGAAGACACCCTCATTGAAATGTGCATTCAAATTGGTAAAATCAGGCAGCCCATCAATTGTAATGAGGCAGTTGAGTTGGCAAATAACTTAATTAAAATTAAAGGCACAGAAATTCAGGAAAAGCTGATTGAGTTTCAGATGAGCAGGAAACTAGGTGGTGGCGACTTTCCTTATGGAACTGTTTCTTGTGGATGGTGGAACAGATTTCTCCAACGTCATGGGCAGGAGATTGTACCCAAGCATGGCAAGAGGTTTGCTACCTCAAGAAGTGATTGGACTACCCTTACTAACATTTGTCAAATGTATGATGTCATTTATGATGAGCTGAAAGATGCAGGGATTGTCATATGTTTTCCTGAATCAGAGTTTGTGAATATGGAAGGAATTCCTTGCAACGAGAATGAAGCCCACAGCAAGATTCTGGCAACACCTAAGCTGGTGCATCCTGATTATTTCATTGTGGCCGTCAATACTGGTTGTAATACTACCCAGAAGAAGGATGGACGTGTCGGTTGAGAGAAGTTTGTCTGTCTAAAGGGTGATGTGCCTCAATGAACCTGCTGCACTTCTGATCACAAATTCACCTTCCTGCCTTTCACTGCCATTTCTGAAGAAGCTATTTGTTGCATAGTCATCTTCGAAAGTGAACAAGACGGAGTCCTGTGGTTGTGGGAGATGGTTGTTGATTATGAAGTCGGTCCTGATATGGTTTCTGATCCAGAGAAAGAGGGTGAACTGACAATTGATATGTTAGGTGTCAATGTTGTCAGCAGGAAGTATTATGCCGGTGGACCTAAATGCAATTTCAATGGCAAAGTAATTGATTGTCTTACCTTTGTCTCCAAGAGTGGAGGAATTATTGCCGTGATCTTGGTGGAGATATTGCAGTACGTTGACAAGATCAACCTCTTCCCTCATATTAATGAAATCATTCTGTTCCTCCTCGTTGACGAACATGCAACCAGACTTGCTCCTACCTTCATTGACTATATCAATGACGATGGTCATCCATGGAAAGTATGTCTTGGTGTCCCATATGCCACGTCTCTGTGGCAGCGGGGAGATTCATCTCAACACAAAGGTGTGTTCAAGATGGAATGGAGCAGGGAGAAACCCAACCTTCATTCATTAATGGGACATTCGATAAATGCTGAAGATATCATGCCACTGTTGAACAAGACGTTCCACAAAACCTCCGGTAATGTGCAAAACAGCAAGAAGACAGAAGCGGATTGTGGTTGGTGGCCTCTCAACAGGGAGTTGAAGGAGCATCCATCCCTCAAGTCTCAAGTGAGCAATTCTGCCATGACAGACACTGCAGCCTCTCCAGCCAACACTGCAGCCTCTCCAGCCAATCCTCGTGCATTAACTCCCCCAAAACTTTAACGTTGAAAATGATTACGTGGATGTCTTGATTGTATCGTGCATTTTTGAGAGAGGAGCGAAGGAAGCAAAAAAACTGCAGAGAAGAGGAAGTCATAGATAATGAGACCAAGTCAGCAGAAAGGCACGGAAGCTTACTGCTGGAGTGGTAGTCAAGGAAGGCATCCACTGCCTCACTGGCCCTAGGTTTGTACAACCATTTCTTGAACGTAACGCAACTAAGGCTCAGCTTGTGATATAAAAGGCTAATGATACAAGGGTCAGGGCGGTCATACTCAAGAAAGCAGTGGTTGTCATTTGGCAAAAGTACGGCAACGATGAAGGTCGCCTCTTCCGAACTTGCAACAAGGATGAGTGCAGCAGCTACCTTCAGTACAAGAAGTATACTAAAGATCCGGGCATGCCAAAGGATGTTGTGGAGCGCCGTATACATTGTGTTGAGTGGATCAACCGTCCATCTCCCCCTTGCTCACCTAATGCCAGTGACGATGAATTCGAGGAGGATGCTGCAGATGGTGCAGACATGCAAACTGGAGAACTGGATGGAGTTCTTGAGGAGGAGGTGATGGAGGATGATCACTACTACAGAGATGGAACAAAGCCCTATTTGAGTAGTGGACTTGGGGTGGTTATTGCATATTATTTTGTCACTGAAGGGTTAGCCTGTTTTGCTGATTGTTGTGTCAAAGTATATGTTGCGTATTAAAAATACAATAATTGCTAGGTTGAACCTAATGAAGTTAGTTTTGAACAAATACAATAAAAGAGACAGCACAGGTGCCAGAAGGAGCAAAGGGGGCAAAGAAGGATGCAACAATCATATTGCTTCTCACTATGCAATCAACAGCCAAGAGGTGCTGGCCGATGATGTGAGAGGATTGAGATGTGATTGATCTGAAAACAATGAAGATAGGTAGATGACAATAGATGTGAGTTTGGGTGTTGACAGATAGGCATAAAGAATTAAGGGACATAATTTTTATGTAGAATTTGTAACAGGTTCTATGAGGTATTATTTGTCGCACTAGAGGTGACTGTTATTGGACGTAGATATGAGAACTATTAGTTATTGCTTTATGGACCTGGCAAACTAGACTTAAGCTTCCCAGAGTCCAATGCCATTGATCCTGAAGTAAGAAGAACTGCAAATCAAATGAATCAAGAGGTCCGGCAAACATGGCTATTGCGGAAGACGCTTGCGGAAAGTATTTGTCGATGCTGGTTGAGAGGGATTATGGGGTGGTGAGGGTGGAGCAGACGGAAAGTTCTGAGGTGTAGGAGAGAAAGAAACATACAAGGGGAAAGAAGCCCGAGGATCCAGCCATGGAATACTGAAGAGGCTATTCAAGAATTGCATAGCGGGGCATATCATCGCTGCTCATCTCATGAGAAGGACTCTCTGAATCGGAGTTTTGATCTTTGGCCAATTGTTTTACGCTAGTGCATTGAAGGTTGATCATCGTTGGTGCTGTCATCATTTGGCGTTGCAATATTTTATCTTCAGAATAGTCTCATAGGGGAGTGCGCTCAACACTGTTAATTGATCACCTAATTTGTTGCGAGTATTCCCTCATTCACCCTAATTATATGATGTCAATTAGAGTTGAAATTCTGAGTATGGGGATTGTCAAAGGCATGAAAGCTGTCAAAGTGCATCATTTTCAGTTCCTTGTCAATTTTTATGCTGATCAGTTTCTGTTGTTGTTTTTGCCATCATAGCGTACATACCTCCCGGCATTGGTCGCTCCTCACTGGCAAGAACAATCGCTAATAATGATGTCTGCATTTCATCTAACAAATGCATGGACATCTATGACAACGGAGCAAGTAGTTTCTGTGGTGAAGACTGCACGAACACAGATGAATCTCAATCTGTTGCGGAAGAACCCTCAAGTGATTGCATGGTTCTAGATGGAACAGCTCTGAACAATTTGGAAATCCTCCACAGCATGTCATCTGGATTACACCAAGGTAGCCTACTTTCAAAAATAGATTTCACCACAGGTCCACATGGATGCCGTCTACTTCATGCATGGTTACTTTGTCCACTATATCAAAAAGTAGATATTGATCGTCGAGCAGAAGCTGTTGCCGAGCGGACAACTGGCTCGCTGGCCATTGCCATGTCAAAAGCATGATCTTTATTGAAAAAGACAGGTGACATTCAACGGTTAATAAGTCATCTTCATATAGCAGGAAAGGCAGAGACAGAGGTGAGGTAACTTTGTTTCATCCCAATGAGTGAACTATCTATAACAATATTGAGAAGCATAACAAACAAAATGTCAGAGACTTTTTAAAATTGGTTGATGGCCTCAACCCTGTGACAGGAATTCCAAAAGTGTTTAAAAAGTTAACTATTAAATTGCCCTTGGTAAGCTAATTGATTTTGCAAATGGCCTGAAATATGATTTGAATTAACCTTTGCCACAATGGATCGTCATTTGCAGCTGGCAAAATTGGTACAAACTACAGATGATGGCAGCTGTTTTCCGTCAAATTTGGAGGAAACCCTTGATTGGTTATGTTTGGACCTTGATAGGAGAAGAGCTGCAGAGGGTGAACTTGGACTAGCTCTTGGCATATTGGAAGCTTACACTGACGCTTGTGATACAATCAACAACATCCATCAAAACCTGGAGCTCTTCAAGTATGAAATGTGTCATTATCTTGTAGATGGTGCAATTTCATCATGGACTTACATCAATACCAAAGGAGACCACAAAGACAGATACTTGATCAAGCTCCCAAATGGGATGCAAGTAACAGACAACTGTAAATATATAAGCAAGAGGGGAAACGACCAGAATGCTGTAAACTACTACAGGCAGGCAGTGGTAGAGTGCTTAGTAGCTGTTAGTATCAAGAATGAAGAAAGTAACTTAGGAATGAAGAAGGTATTCGCTAAATTTGACTCTGCACGAGATGTCTGGATGGCTGCCTGTCTTGCCACTGCTATGTTGGGTAAGGATGATCTATATATATATATATGTAAGCTGTTTTCTCAACTGGCTAACAAGGAAGTTTAACAACACTATCATTTAACGACATCATCAGATGCACTTGGATCGTTGGCCAAGTTTTCTGTACACCCCGGGTTTTGTAGACCATCAGTTGTTGATTGTTCAATTACTAAACCACCTGGAATCAAGATTATCAGGGCTCAGCGACCAAGCCATCTTTGATCAAGCCAGCATCTAAGGCTATCATTTCATTGTCAGCATCCAAGACAACTCATCTCAAACTGACCAAGAATCTAGGGAAGTTCATCACTCTGGCAAGTGGATTGACATGGAACTTTCAAAAATACACACGGAATGTCAGTTCAATGCCATGGAAAAAGCAAAGCTAGAACAAAGCAACTTTCTCTGCAAAATGACCAACAACTAAAGTTCATATTGGATCCAAACAACTCTCAAGAAGTCAGGTCTGTTGCGTCCATGTTGAATGTGCACAGAGGCACCAATTAAGAAAACAAGATTTATGCCAGTCTGAAGTTGCTCATTCTTGTAGAGCAGAAAAATGATCCTGGATTTCCAAAATGCTTGGTTAGGCTCATCCACAATCCGTTGACCATGTTTCTTGATGACGTCACTCTTTCAGCATTGAAACAAATAATAAAGAACCGTAATGCAAAGCATGGAATGCAATTGCATGATCGTCAGGCGATTTGTATTCTTCAACATGCATTTGAGAAGGCCTACCCCACCGAAAAGGTTGGAGAAGGACCCAAGACTGCAGCCAAGTCTAACGACTCATCTAGGAAGAAGATGGTCTCTTTTAGTGACCGGACTCCATAGAAACATCGAACAGAGAGGTATTGTTCTCTCTCCAACAGAAATGGGGGCACACATACCATCCACAACACTCCAGACTGCCGGAAGTATGACTCCAATGGGACCCTGAAGCCAAGCTTCAAGGGTAAAAAACCAAATGGAGCCTCTCGTGGACAAGAGAGACCTGATCGAGGAGGAAGTAGCTATGTGCAGCTATCCGCTAAAATCAACAAACTTACCAAGTCCAACAAGAAAATGAAATGCGCTATCAACAAGAAGAAGCGTAAGCATCACGCCATGAGTGACATTGATGATTCAGACTCATCCCGTGATGATGGGTTGGGGAGTACTAGGAATTTCTGTAATAAATCCAACTGTAATGACATGATTAACACTTATCCTAGTCCGATTAAAACTACTCCACGTGCAAACATAGCATTTTCTGATTCAAACTGAGTCTTGGCTACAAGGCAGTCCACCATGATGTGAAGGTTAATGGGAAGTATGCTATTCAAAGGATGATTGGTACCCATTTTGGAACTGGAGACGTGAGAGAAAAAAAAAATTTTAGTATTTTTTAAAGCCAATAGTCTGCAAGGGTTTATGCACGTCTGAGTGCATCACAATATATGCAATACATGGACTCCATGAAGACTAATTGTAATCCACGGTGCCAACATCCTCTTGAATGCAGGAATAACTCAAGTCGCTGAGATCACTGCTATTGACATGAATGTGAATGTCACAGTGTTTATCTCTGTATCCGTGCATGTGGATGTGAGCAGTGCTACGAAAATATTCCTCCGGAGAAGAGAATGACACAAAGAGATCTAATTGTTCTTGACCAAAAAACTTTTGGCAGTGAAGAACTGAAATTAAATGACATTGTCAGCACTATTTATGATGTTGTGACTGATGGATGGAAGCATAAAATGGAACATGGAATATGTAAGAATGATGAAGTTAGAGAAGGTGAATCTCAAGATATAACAAAATCATACAGGCTGCACATAAGATAGAAAGAGACACATTTAGTATGAAGTATTGAGACAATCAAAGAGGACTACTGGAATGATAAAAAATTATGCTTTGTCAGATAGTGAAGGGGACCACAAAGAATGAGGAAATGTATTACTTATCTCCAGAAGATGGTTGGTGGCATAAAATAGACAATGACTCTCTATGTTTTGTTAGCTGATTTGGCCAAGCACATTGGAACCCGTGTCTGAGAACGCAAAACTCCATCTGGATACGAGTAATACTATCTATTTTACTGCAAGTATAGTTACAACTTCAGCGTAAGGAAAGTACCAGGGAAAGTCACAGCAGTGTGTGTACTTACATAAAGCACCTAATTTTCCTCATCATCCTTCCGAAGAACAAAAATCTTTTCCTGTTTACTGGCATTGTAGAGGAAACGTGTCAATCTCGGATGAGTCTGCTTGTAGAACTTGATACCTTCTGCTTTCACAGCATTGCAAAAAGATATCTTCTTCTGCCCGTGAGTGAATTTAGGCTTCACCTTGAGGTAATGTTTCTGATCTTCTGCGCTGAGCCCCTTGTCCAACATTTCCGATAATGTCAACTTCTTGTACTCACCGAACTTTTCCTTCTCTATCTGCGATGCATTCGGATTATCTGTGTGGAATCGCCACTCTTGCTTCCACACCTCACTGTGATTCTCTAAAACAAATATTGTACATGCAATATCACTCACGGATAACAATTCCCACAGTTGCTTGTTCTTCTTTTCACCATCCCTGTACCAACTCTTCAGAGTCTCCTTCGTGTACAAAGTACTCGTCATTCTAGTGATCATGTAGTAACACCCTCCCACGAACTCCTTCCACTGCATGTCCTCTCTAGATGCATTCTCTCCAATCAACTTTCTCTCCCAGAAAGGCTTACCAAACCGTCACTACCAACTAATATGTAGAGCTTCATGATCATGTATTGCCCCCCCCTCTTTGTAATTCACCTGCGAAGAATTGTGTTTGAATAATCCATTTTAAAGAAACTCAAAAAAGATGATTGTCAAGACTTACTGAGAAAAGCCTTCCGCACAGCATTATGGAAGTTACACCTCAGATTTTGATACTTGATATGCACCATTCCTGCAATCATATTCTCCCAACACCAAGATTTTTCAAGACAATGGGGAACATAAATTCCGGTCTTATTCATCATCTTGTCGTACACGCTGTCTTTCACTTCGTCGTACTCATTCCATCCCCGCTCGAGAAATTTGATGCGTGGGAACAGGATATCGGCGGCATAAGCTGTTACTCATTGGTAGTTCACAGCGTCAGTGCCATCGTATCGTGGACGTTGTCCCCCAACTCTTACCAACCTACTGTTGTCCTGTCCTGTGTTCGGATTCTTCTTGCCGTATGACATGACAATTGTCCTCTCAAGCTGTTCCTTGACTTCCCTTACTTCTCTCTCCATCTCACTCAATCTTGCTGTATAAGCCCTTCTAAGTTCGTTGACGCTTAACCCGCTAATCTCACTAGAAGTCCCTGGAGTTGCCAGTTCTTCTCGTACTTCAAAACCTGGAATTTCATCAAGTGAAAGATCATGAGAAAAGAGACTGCTATTATTTACCGACATCTCGTAATCCTTATTGCTGTTGGTGTATATCACAATAACTCTTTGTTGTTGCAAGTTGGCTATCCAAACAATTAATGTACCATATAATGTGGATGCATAACTAACATGTTCCAATGAGAGCATAAGAGGCATCTGAAACATTTTTTAAATATTTCTTGTAAAGGTACATTAATCAGTCCTTTGATACTTTTTCCTTTCAATGTTTGGGTACCGTGCCACAAATTTTGTGTATGAATATATTTTAGTGATAGGGATGAGATCATAGAAATGTCCATGTTCCACTTATTAGTAATTTTCCGACGCATTCGCATTCATTCTGTGTTAGTAGAATTTACTCATGTATGTATACATATTTATAATATACATGACAACTCAAATTTTGCCGGAAAAAGAAATCGCGCCATAATAGCAAGCAGAATTAACAGTGAGTACTTATTATATAATATAATACACGAAAAATTTCCGATTAACTAGTTAGCCTTCTAATTCTTTTCTATATAGGAATGCAATAGATATACGTAGAAAATACCTTTCAAATGAAAAAGTTGCATTTGAAATCAATAATTATACACATCACTTGTATCTCATTTTATGTACTCTCCATCTTATTGCTATCAGTCGTCCTCTTCATATTTCAACTTGTTGACCATGCCGCAGTATATGCAAATCCTTGAATGAGTGGCTAGGGAAAGTTGTGCACTCGATGTACACAGGGTTCGAATAGGAGGTGTATCGAAGTCTGTTACTAAGCTTGTACTGAATTACTATTGCGGAACCAAAGTCATACTCAAATAACATTCTACTACCCTTGCATGTGGATGCAACATCCAAAAGAAACTTGAATTTTGGATGCTGGGAGATGTTGCACAAATCATGAAGAGAAAGAGAATCAGGAGGCAAAGGAATAGTGTGGCCACTCCCTTCTGCATCCCTGTCTTCTAATTCATCACCAGCATTGAACACATCTTCAGCAGAATAGAATTCAGAGGGCAACGGAGTAGCACGGCCACACCTATCTGCTTCCTTGTCTTTCAATTCATCAATACAACTTAGGGAAAACGATGGCAAGTGAGTAGCTCGGCCACTCACATCTGCTTCACCGACCCCGTTGCATGATTCCATTATTCTCCTCCTTTTTTCAGGGAGAACACTTGGTCAGGCAGTAGAACCTGAGAGAGATCTTGGTTTCTTGGAGAGTTCTTCTGCGGGTTCCTTCAAGGATACTTCAACATTCTTCTCAGAATTGATCTGTCCAAAGGAACAGAGTGTACATTTTTCTTGACAATGTTGGCAACTGGAATATGTTCCTCCGGGTTGAAGTAACGGCGAACATTTCTTTTTGTCTGCAATGCATTTCAAGCAAGAACTGCGTGGTTGGCCAACTGTTACCATAAACGATTTGTTGATTGGAGGATTGTGATGGAACATTGCAAGGAGGCGTATGCCAAAAATAATGGTTCATTGGCGGGTGAATCACAAATTGAATCAATTCAGATTGTGAATTGATCTATTGGAAAATATTGTCCACTACTTCTTTGCAAGGTTGTGATTTCAGGATCAAAATTGGGTCCAGTCGGAAAAGATGATACGAGCAATGGCAATGATTAGAATTGACGGAGAAGTACTCAATCGTTGCAACAGATCAAGCCAAGCCAAGTGCGATTACAAAATGTGGTGGTTGGGATCCAGTCAGTAACGATGGTACAAGCGATGGCAAGGATTTGAATTGACGGAGAAGTATTCGATCGTTGCAACAGATCCATACAAGCCGAGTGTGATTACGAAATATGGTGGTTGGGATCCAGTCGGTAACGAGATATGTCAGCCTCGTCAAGGATGAATGGGTTACTTGGTCTCCTTCTTTCTGAGTGTGAGGTACTTCTTCTGCGTTTACGGGATCCTGTTCCGTTCCGTCGATGTATTCGCGGTGATGGTTGCCGTCTTAACTTGGCCACTTCGCGTCTCCATTGTTCCGTGTCCTGCATTTGCACATGGCGGTCTACCCTTGTTTGAGCCTCCCTTAAGCCTATCAATTGCCGCTCTGAATATTGAATGTCATCGTCGCTGTCGGTTTTGGTCTCTTGTTGTAGTTGCTGTCACTCTTGTTGATGCCTTAGCGTCAGTAACGAAATACGCTCTGCTGCAATTGTCCAAATAGAGGTAAGGCATAGGCGATCGGGGATGCCCCTAGTGTGCCCTTCCTCTATCGCTTTTGATATGGTGCTGCTGTAAATCCCTATGGCCTCTTCAAAGGTTTCTTTATCAAATCTGTTCAATGAGTGTTGGCCAAACAATGCTGGGAGTGTATTTCTTAGCAACCCACAAAAGGGATGTCGTTGTAGAAGAGCTAATGCATAATGCAATATCATATGGATTGAGGTTCATCGTGTAAGTGTATCACCTGTTGTCCATGACTCCTGAGCGCCGGAACTTCCTTCCTGTTTAAACGAGAGTTACACCAGTAGCTTTCTCCATGAATAGCTTAGTGAATTTCCATGCTTTCCTTGGATCAGTGGTGATCCCATGAAGCCTGGTCATGTTGTTGTAGTGAGCGTCGTACATGAAAGCCAAACAAAATTTGTAAATGTCTTTCTTTGATTTGGTTACGTGGTCATCGTTGTCACGTTGGATGAAGATTTTATTGAAGAAGGCAACGAGGTACTTATTGTCTGGTTTCGATCCTTTAATTTGCATCCCTGTGAAGAAGGGCCACGATCCTTTGGATTGTAGGAACTCAGGGAGTGCGGTCTCGTCGGACGCCGTATCGGCAGGTCCTTGAGCTACCTTGTCTCTACAAAGTAACTCAAACAGAATAAGATCAGCAAGTACCAGCGTGGCAGTGTACTGATAGCTGCTCTTAGAAGCATAAAGATGGTCCCACAGACTCGATACGGTTTCAATGTCACAGTCGACAAAGCAGTCTTGGTAACACCACGCACACCAACGGATGAAACGTAGTTGCGCATTGCATTGCTTCGCCAACTTGTTCGCCATTGTTGGCATGCAGGTGTTGCTCCCTGTAGCATCGCGTTGCATCGAGAGGATTATCTTCGCCATGGCACCGCTTTTGTACTTTCCATTCATTTGCTTCATGATCTTCACCGCTTCTGTCGTAGAATGTTTCGCCATGCGCGAGTCCAAGTCAAGGACATGCCTGTCGGATTCTGCCAACTCAGCAATTTGAATATGCTGGCTGCGTTCAATAGCTCGAATTGTTTCGAGAGGGCAGAAAGGCCGGTCGGTGGAAAATATATGCCGACGCTGTAGCTGGTCCAGAATAGCAATTTTTCGTGTTTTAGACCATTTGTTAAACAGTGCCTGAGAGGATTTCATGTCGTCATTGGAATGTTCATTATCATCCAACTGTACATGTGTCATTTGTAACATTTTCATACGATCCTCCCACAACTGTTGATGCCTCACAAATGTGCGTCTGCGCTCTGTCATTTCTTGGAGTTTGGTGTTTGTTATCGACGCACGGTCTCTTCCGCTGAGTGAATTATAGTCATCCGCGTTTTGGTCGTTACCTCGACGAGCCAACCGGCCTTCTGCAGTCCGTAAAATGCGGTGATCTTTAAAAAACTTGGCCTCGACGTTGTCCATGTCTTGTATGTTTTCCTTCAGCGTATCGAGGTGGTATGATTCACCACGGCCAGACTCGATAAACATATATGACTGACGAGGTTCATCGTCAAGCATATTGGCAATCTGAAAACGTAGACGCACAGACAACTGAGCCTCTTCATCGTGTGACAGGATTTCATTGAAAAAGAATGCAAAGAACCCATAAAAGGTAGAATCAATGGAAAATCCCGCCCCAATGACATTAGTGGCAATCACGACATCCGCCTGCCAACTGTACGCGTTTGGATTGCTTAAGAAGTCCGCCTCCCACCCTTCGTTCATTCCTGTATCCCCTGTGAGCAGTTTTATTCGTGATGCATCGGCACACTCCTCCTCCGCAACCTTCGTTTGAACCCACGCCATGCAATCTGCCATTTGCTTCGAGATGCTGTAAACGACAAATGGTATTCTGCACCCTTTTGCGAACGATTGCATAACAGAGTCCTTGGGTAGACTTTTACCTTGTGAATGGGAGTGTTCGATGCCTGTCTGTGTGGAAGCGTTTGGATGTGTGTCCACATTACTTTCACCTTGCGAATTAGAGTCGACAACACTCGCATTAGTCGACAAAGCAGTCTTGGTAACACCACGCGCACCAACGGATGAAACGTCGTTGCGCATTGCATTGCTT
This sequence comes from Cyclotella cryptica, assembly GCA_013187285.1. Lineage (NCBI taxonomy): Eukaryota > Bacillariophyta > Thalassiosirophyceae > Thalassiosirales > Thalassiosiraceae > Cyclotella > Cyclotella cryptica. The sequence continues at coordinate 777,650 of JABMIG010000015.1, read as the reverse complement.
CGCCAACTTGTTCACCGTTGTTGGCATGCAGGTGTTGCTCCCTGTAGCATCGCGTTGCATCGAGAGGATTATGTTCGCCATGGCACCGCTTTTGTACTCTCCGTTCATTTGCTTCATGATCTTCACCGCTTCTGTTGTAGAATGTTTTGCCATGCGCGAGTCCAAGTCAAGGACATGCCTGTCGGATTCTGCCAACTCAGCAATTTGAATATGCTGGCCGCGTTCAATAGCTCGAATTGTTTCGAGAGGGCAAAAAGGCCGGTTGGTGGAAAATATATGCCGTCGCTGTAGCTGGTCCAGAATAGCAATTTTTCATGTTTAGACCATTTGTTAAACAGTGCCTGAGAGGATTTCATGTCGTCATTGGAATGTTCATTATCGTCCAACTGTACATGTGTCATTTGTAACATTTTCATACAATCCTCCCACAACTGTTGATGCCTCACAAATGTGCGTCTGCGCTCTGTCATTTCTTGGAGTTTGGTGTTTGTTATCGACGCGCAGTCTCTTCCGCTGAGTGAATTATAGTCATCCGCATTTTGATCGTTACCTCGACGAGCCAACCGGCCTTCTGCAGTCTGTAAAATGCGGTGATCTTTAAAAAACTTGGCCTCGACGTTGTCCATGTCTTGTATGTTTTCCTTCAGCGTATCGAGGTGGTATGATTTGTCACGGCCAGACTCGATAAACATATATGACTGACGAGGTTCATCGTCAAGCATATTGGCAATCTGAAAACGCAGACGCACAGGCAACTGAGCCTCTTCATCGTGTGACAGGATTTCATTGAAAAAGAATGCAAAGAACCCATAAAAGGTAGAATCAATGGAAAATCCCGCCCCAATGACATTAGTGGCAATCACGACATCCGCCTGCCAACTGTACGCGTTTGGATTGCTTAAGAAGTCCGCCTCCCACCCTTCGTTCATTCCTGTATCCCCTGTGAGCAGTTTTATTCGTGATGCATTGGCACACTCCTCCTCCGCAACCTTCGTTTGAACCCACGCCATGCAATCTGCCATTTGCTTCGAGGTGCTGTAAACGACAAATGGTATTCTGCACCCTTTTGCAAACAATTGCATAACAGAGTCCTTGGGTAGACTTTTACCTTGTGAATAGGAGTGTTCGATGCCTGTCCATGTGGAAGCGTTTGGATGTGTGTCCACATTACTTTCACCTTGCGAATGGGAGTTGACAACACTCGCATTTGCGTCGTCCACATTGGCGTTGTTGGGTGCCGTTGTCGCTGTGGGTACAAACGGCCATATCCTGTGATAGTGATGCATATGGTTGCCGACGTTGCGGCCCTGGAGTAACGGAGTCAATGTACTCTGATAGTGCAAGAGGAGTTTGTGAAACGCCGTCAAGAACTGCGAAGTCCATATCACAAGATGATATTCAACTCGTTTGTCGAACTTGTACGCCTTCACTCACGATCTATTGGTAGGATCTACGTTTTTGTATTAACTGAAGAAAAGAATGTCATTGGTGCTCACTTGTGCCTGTGACATAATTATGCATTCCGCTCGCGCAAGAATGCCCTTCAATCGTAACATCACTGTGCCCAAGACGGAGTGCATGATTTCGGAGACCAAATGGCGACGGACTAAACCCACTTCATCGATAATGACATAGGTATACACGGCTGCCTTTGGTAGCCTGGGCAATGAATTGACGCAGCACACCAAATAATCGGCCTGCTTCGTGTCACCTGTCTCCGCATCCACTGACTCCACCTTCCCAGAAAAGTCTGCGTAGAAATCGCAGCCAAATCGCGTCGCTTGATCGCAACCTAATGCCTGTCGATTCGTAAGTACTAACACAGATGCTCTGTCATGTCCGGGCTGGTGAACCTGTGCTTGGCGCATGAGTCTGAGACAGAACGTGTGAAGGAAGGTTAACATTCCATAAAAGAAACAAAGTTAATAGTGTAACTGAATCTTACTTCGCCAGTTTGTGCGTCTTTCCCATTCCCATAGGTGCTTGGATGACAACGCATTTCTTTCTATCGGGCCCATCAAGAATTTTATTCCAAGGAATCCCTCCATTAATAAGATCCGCCACATAAGCCTTCTCGTCGTCGCTACTCAAACATTCTTCATTCCTGAACTCATATGGCTCCTCAATGTCCGTCTTCGCATACACAGTGAACTGTGTTGCGCAGACATGACAATGGAACTCTAGCCTGTACACATCATGATACACCGTCGCGCTGGGATGGGATTCTTCTGCCACACCGTCATGTCTATGGTGAAACTGCGTCTTGTCGGGGCATTGCCAAAGGGGGCAAACATGACCTGAAGGAAGCACACGTGCGTGAAATGAGGCATACATGGGGCAACCAACAAGGTAATTGAGTGTAAAATGAAACTGACCGTCTTCTTTCCTGACAAGCATCTCTGGATCAACCTGGACCCGACGCACATATTCATCCGAAACGGTTATTTCAGTTTGATTGAACGCTTCCGACGTGATGTTCCGTCGATTCCTATTCAGCCATGTCCGACGGGTGTCCTGATATAAGTCATGTTCCATTGTGGTCAACACAGTGAATTGAGCTTGCAAATCTATTTCATTTTTTCCGCCATTCCTCTAGTACTCTCGTCTGTAGTTGTCCAATTCAGAACGCTTTGGGTAGGATGGGTTCACTTTCGCTGTACACGAAAAACAAATGGTGTTGAAAGGAGTCACCAATGACAAGGCTCGACATGTGATGGTATATTTTTGCCACAGTTCATAGGACATGTCGCCCTTTTTGTATGGATTCGAACGAGACACCAGAAGAGCGTTCATAGTTGGCTGACGCAAGTTGTGCCTATGCCACAATGACGGGTCATGAACCATTAGCGGATACTTCTCATTTCCAACAGGAAGGGGATACTTGTCGTCTAGAACAGGAATAAGGAGGGTACCACCTGAGGATGCTTTCCTGGAGAAGACTCCGCGCATCAAGTATTTTGACATGTAGATGGCTTGATCAAACATTGTATCCTTGTAACTGCGGAAGTATATGCCATCCTTGTTTTCCATCATTTCTTCGACCATCAATGCTTGTATGCGGAACACCGTCTCATCCGTAATGGAATCTGCGGTCTTCCATTCTGAGTAGTGCCTGACTAGCCACCTCGCATTGGACCGCGTCCTCCACCTCGTTCAAACACTATCAGCAGCATTGACAGATTGATGCTATCGCAATAGATATGCTCCATTAAAACATGCAATGAGAATTTGGCGGGCCTACAACCCGATACAATACAAAACGACATTTTTACGTCGGATAGGGGTTCTTCCGTATCGTCCCTCTCTGCCGCTCTCCGCAGTGTCTCGTTGATCACCGGATTGTTCCTTCCGATGAATCCAGTCAGCATGGAGGTGATGTGTTTTTTTGTCACACGAAGCCCAGCTTGGCAGACGTTCTCGGTGAAATCGCAGACGCTGAAGCGTCAATACAGCGACGCTAGAGTACCACAGAACTTGTCGATGGGTATGTCTCCTCTGTGTACATCGAATTTATTGGAAGGGTGACCTTCTGTACTGTAAAACTCCATCGTCTGAGCGAAATGCCGCACAAGGACTTCTTTCAAAGGACACTTGTACAATTCCTTGAAGCATGCTTCATCGTTTTTGTACAATGCCAAGGAACACTTTTTTATCTCAATGTCCATGGTCAATGGAATGCGAATGTTCGCAAACATCGTCTCGTCGAACGAAAGACCACCATTGGCATGTTTCTCCGTCATAAGTAGCGCGTCGCATATCATTTTCTCACCTCCGGCATAAAATGCTTTTGCCCACTTCAGTGTGTCATTGTTTGTTTTCAGGACATCTGTTGCAATGACTACCTGGTCAAGCGACTTAGCCTCAACCACAGACAACAAGCTAAACTCACGGATGAGGCCAAAGGAACGGAAGATTCTATCGCGTGAAAAGTAGCAGTCCCTCATCGTCTTCCTCTGCTTGGGTGTAGTCCTGTCACGTACACGACGTCTTCCGACTTCAATTAGGACAGATTGTGCCTGTTCCTGAGCAGCGCGACGTCTGGTCATATTCGTTGTAACAATATTTTGTTTGTCCAACGACAATCCCAACAGTGAGTCATACGCCCATCCCTGGGTTTCTAACATTTGCTGCACACGCTGCATTCTGATAGATCGCTGTTCCCTGCGCCTTGTGACTCTCAATGTAGGATCGACGTTGCGTGTTCCCCCGCATTGTGTTCCTGGTCCTAAATCGAAACCCGGGTCCTCCTCAAGCTGGGACTCTTGACGTAAAACCGAACACGCTGATCCCTCCTGGGTCTCCCGCACACAACTTTCGTCAACGTCATGAATATTCGTGCCATCAACCTGATCGCCACTCTCATTGCTTCCAACTGAACCATCAATTTCATCACCAGACTCTTCATTTTCCGCGGTCTGCAGGGGAATTTCATATTCAGCATCAGGGTTGAGCAAGAAATACAGAACATCCAACTCGTTGTCAACTTTTTGCAGATCCATCTGCGCTTGTTGGTATGCTAGCGTATTTGCGTCGGCGTGCGTTCTCTGTTCTCTCTCAAACAATTCCGCCTGATTTTCAGTCAATACATCTACTCTCCCCTCCAACACGGGCATGGTCCTCTCAACGATGTTCGCAGCCGTCACACCGAGGTTGGCCGCGACATATTCGCGGAACGTCATTAGACAAACGCGTTCCTCTCGTTTTCATCGTCGAAACTGCAAGACAAATCCTCGCAGGGTATCAACGTCCTGCACGTCGTTATTCTGTTGAGGTGACAGCTGTTGCGATGCATGAGTTCTCTGCGAATTTTCGTGACGTCGTGACAAACTATGCGCAACGCTCCCCTCGCAATACTGGGATAGAAATTGATCAAACGCCAGTGGGGGTGACGGCGCGTCCTGCATATACTCTTCATACTTTTTCAACCAATTCTAATATTGGACCACCTCTTCTTCATCGTCTGAACGGACATCCTCTTCAATAGAATTGAGTCTATTGTCTTCATCAATAGGTCCGGCTAGAACAGGCCTCTCCCACGAATCGCGGTCTCTCCCAATCAGTGTAGTCATCGCTGGAACGCTTCTTTTGGAGATTCCCTTCCCAGTGGATGATGAGGTGTGGTGAGAAATGTTGTGTGAGGGACATCTCGTTGCCAGACATGCATGACCATAAATTTAATAAATTTGGCACCAAAAACGGAAGGCATATATGATTGAGAGAATTTGAAATGTTCTAGATTTCAGATTAAATGGTAACATAGGGCTCTATGACTAAGAGAATTTACAAAGGCTTGAAAGAAAAAAAGATTACTTAAACTTAATATGACGTCTTACTTAAAGTCTTTAATCCAACATAGAGATAATATGTATACACGAAATATATGCAACTAACATTATATCGCAGAATGGAGCACTTACGAGAATTGTGAGCATGACTAAAATTTATTATCTATCTAACTAACAACCTCTGACTTACGGGCTCTCAGACATGATTGCATTATCAAGTAAAACCATTTGAAGTCTCTTGAACAAGTTATCATTTGTGATGCCAATAAATGCGATCCACCACCTGGGACAATAAATCCCATTGTCATGTCATTCACATTTTCTTGCACATTACAAATCAAAATATTGCTGATGATCACTCTCTCTGTCTCCCATGAAGACCTGTGATGTGGAACACCACAAGGTTGGGAAATGCCTTAGACTTCTGAGGTGCTGCCATAGTCCATACTGCATCTATCAACTCGGGGCTAGACTTTGCTAATGCCAATCCTGAAACTGTAGTTACAGTTCATTTTGAATGTCAGACAACGGCGATGACAGTCATTGAATCCAATCCACCTTCTGTCCTGGTCAATGCGGGGCTAGACTTTGCTTGTGTCAAGTTGGAGATATCTGAAAAGGATGACAGCAACATAGCACCAAAAAAGAAATTGTTGATCTTTGGGTATTGGATATGTATACCAAAACCTACGACAAGTTCATGGATCCTGTTGCAGCTATGTGCTGCTGCCACTGGTGGCAAAAATACAATATGATAGTGTATGGTGCACATAACCATGATGTTTGCAAAATTAACATGAGTTTACAACACAATATGGCGCGCCCACAGGTCCCATATTCCTCTAGATTCCTTTCTTTGTCTTCCATTTCCACGTGGAAGTTGGTAATTGTAGCATGCAACGGGACCTAATAACGGGACCCACACAAAGCTTCTATCCAAACCTCCTGAAAGTCTGCCAACTACTTACCATGGGAATCGACCCGATAGACGCCTCCAACGCCTCCATCCCCCCCAGCCACCCCCTAACCTTCCAATGCCTCCCCCTCCCCACCACCACCCGCGGCGAGCCCCTCTTCCTCGAAGGAGACGGAGGACGCCTGAACGACAATGACGACTCCAAATGCCCCTTCATAATATATGGCACCGGCAAACTCATCGTCCTCCGCGAAATCCACCTCCCCAACGACGCCCACGAGGCACCAACACAGCCGATCACATTCCGCCCCTCCTCAAAATACACCTCTCCACACGGCTCGCCCTCCACCAACGGATTCGTCTACCGCTCCCACTCTTCCCCCGTAACCTCCGCCCGCCTCTCCCCGGCGGGAACCTACGTCGCCTCCGCCGACAGCCGCGGCAAACTCCGCGTCTGGGCCTACGATCACGAAGAACACCTGCCCAAATTGGAAGTACAGGCACTCCCCGGGGCAATACGGGACATTGCCTGGGATTTCGAGGGGAAGCGACTCGTGGTGGTGGGTGACGGGGGGAGCGGGCAGGGAGAGAGCGGGAAATGCCTTCAGTGGGACACGGCCGTGCGGTGTGGGGAGTTGATGTCGCATTCGAGGAAGAGGGGGGTGAGTTGTGCGTTTCGTCCGTGTAGGCCTATGCGGATTGCTACGGGGGGTGGGGAGGATGCTACTGTGTATTTTCATGCTGGGCCGCCGTTTCAACGGTGCGTTGGGGAAGAGGTGGCGGAAAAGTGTCACGAGAGGGGGAGTGTGAATGGGTTGCGGTATAATAGGGATGGGTCGGTGTTGTGTTCGGTTGGGACGGATGGGAGCGTGTGTTTTTATGAAGGCAAGGGCATGAGTTTGATCAAGAAGGTGGAGAAGGTGCATTCGAGTAGTGTGTTTGGATGTGCTTGGAATCGAACGGGACAATATGTATTGACTTGCGGCGCGGATGGTTTTGCCAGGTTGCTGGATGGGAGATCAGGCGACGCAATTGGTCAAGTGGTCTACGAATGGAATGTGGCTGAGATGCAACAAAGCAACAGCACTGACAAAGTCCCTGTTGGAGCCATGCAGTTGGGATGCGCATTCATCAAAGGTGACGTGCCAATATCCGTCGGCTACAATGCACAGATTACGGTACTTCCTCTGCCGTCATCTCTTAATCTCGCCTTTCCTTCTTCTGCTTCGAGTTTGAATGAGCCCCTGATAATTACAGGGCACCAAGCTCCGATTTCAGCAGTGACGTTTGGAAAACCTGGCAGCAACACGATTTATACTGCAGACACAGATGGGATCATTATCGAATGGAATGGGTCTACCGGAGTGGCCAATGGTCGTGTTTCTGTTGTGGGAGAAGAGGATCCTGATCTTACCGGCAAAGTTCACACGGGAGCAATCACTTCGCTAGTGTTCAGCAATTCCGAGGAAGGGACTGTCTACAGTTGTGGATGGGACGATTGCATTCGAACCACCACACAAAGATGTTGTACAAATCAGTTGAAGACGGAGTCACAGCCAAACGCCATGGCCCGTGGAGGGTCTCTCATTGTTGTCATGACCGTGGATGGATTGCTGTTTCTGAAAGACAAACAAATCGTCTCGGAATTGGTTCGTCTTCCTTACACTGCAACTGCCGTTTGTCTCTCCCAAGACGACTCCATGTTGTACGTGGGTGGCGATGACTGCTCTATTTACGTCTATGCAGTCTCATCCGACTCCAGAGCCAATCCCCTATCAGAATCACACATTATCAAAGACGGACACTTAAAACCCGTACAATCCCTTTCACTTTCGCACGATGGAACAATGCTCGCCGCCGCAGACGTTCGCGATGTGTGCATCTACTCGACAAAAGATTATTCCTCCATCGTCTCCAAGGGCCGATGGTGCTTCCACACCCAAAGAATAGGATGTCTCGCTTGGTCTCCGGACAATACTGTTTTAGCCAGTGGCGGAAACGACGATGACATTTATCTCTGGTGTGTGGCAAAGAAAATGAAGAGGATACATTATCGATTTGCTCATCGTGGTGGCGTGACGGGGTTACGGTTTGTGGGAGATGGAGTGAGCGGGGGTGATGGAGATTGGATGTTGGTTTCGACGGGGAATGATGGCTGTTTGAATTGGTGGAATGTGGAGGAGGACGTGAAGAGCAAATTCCAATAGGCGTGATTGTCTTTGAGTTATCTCTTTGTCCACCGATAAAAATCTTATGATGAGACATAAATATTATTTTCACAACATGTAATCAACTTGACCTGTCTACAATTTCTTTACTCTAGAGTGGATCAGTATTAAAGGCGGTCCAAAATGACTATGTAGTGTAGTCCATGAAATGATTGCTTGACACCAGATGCCAACTAAAATAGTCATGTCAACAATACTGTTTAGCAGAACCAAAACATACTTGTAGCAATTGATTCTCCACTCATTGCACACAACACCCTTGCAAACACACAAACTGCAACAAAACACCCCATCTCCCTACCACACTTGATTCGGTGCCAATTCCTCCACATCCAAACTAACCACCCTCCGCTGGTCATCCCCCTCCACCTCTCGCACAATCCCCCAAAAGTATGCCTTTTGTCCCCCACTCTTACCCAATGCTCCACATGTACCATTGTTGCGAATCCTCTCTTGAATTTTAAAATATCCTCCATCGTCCTCCTCCTCGCCCTCCTCACCAACAACGCCATGATCATCCTCTCGAGTCGACGGCGGATGAAGAAACGTCTTGGCACTCCGATCGGCATTATACAACAACATGGGGAGAGATACATCCTCCATTCCCGGTGGAGATGCCGCCATTTGAATTTTGAATATTTCTCTCCCCTCTGTATCATTGGACGGACGTTGATTTGCGTTGGATCGATTCTTCTTCTTCTCCTTCTTCTTGTTGTTGCCATGGTGACTACTACTACTACTACTACTACTCTTTGTCGTGGGGTGGGTACGTTGGTCCTTCGTCGTTGTTCTCACGACGTTGGAATCGCTGTAGTTGATGAGAGCTTGATGCGGTCGTGATCCGCTTCGATCGGCGGGAACATCGAGGAAGAAATGCGTGTAGTTGGAGGCGGTGGCGTCGTCGTCGGTGTTGTTGTCGTTGTTGTTCGTGGAGGCCTGGGCGGCGGCACGTGCGTAGTGAGTGGCGTAATTTTGTGCGAGAGTTTGGACCGATGCGTCTCCTACGGTGTAGAATTTGAGAATGCCATTGTTGTTGTTGGGAGGGAAGATGGGCGTTGCTCTTTCATCATCATCTTCTTCTTCTTTTTGTTTGTTTGGAATGTTGGTGGTGGCTTCCTTTTGCGTCGCGATCGGAGTGGATCCGTCCCCCCTCGAATCCGATCCCCGGAGCGCCTTCTTCCAAACCTTCTTGACATCGTTGAGATCGACATGTTTTAAAAAATGATAGGATGGATCGGAGTCGGCCGCGACGGTGGTAATTTCCGAGTGGACGTGGCGTTGGCTCATTTCTGGGTGGGCGAATTTAATGGCTCGAATGAGTGCGATGAGGTCGTCGGCCGAGTAGGGTTGCGTGGAGTGGTCATCGTGGGGGTCATTGGTTGGCGGTGCGGTCGATTGGGGGGCGGCGGCGGCGTCGTTGGTGGGGTCCGCTGCTGGTTTGGTGTGGACGATGGAATCTTCTTGTGTCATGATGGCCTGTTAGAGACAGCGGCTGGGAGGTGGCTGGGATGGTTCACAGTGCATCATGGTGCCGTCGCGAGCCGTGCGATCCTCGACTGATCCTCGAGCAAGACCACCAAAGACATTCAATAGTGGGCTCACCCGCTAAAAGCCCTCTTTTCCCTCGCATTGGTCGTTACTTGCTTGGGCCAAAATAGGGGGCCAACAAGATTTTTCCACAATCCACGTTGTCCGGGCCGATAAATACCTCGCTCATGCCTCGCGCCAAGATCCCATTCATCCAACTCCACCATCATCACCTCGTCACCATGACCACATTAATAATGAAAGACCTCGGCCCCTCCTGGGACGAAATCACAATCGCCCTCCTCCTCGGCATGTCCACCGATGACATTCACGTCGAGCGTCTAGGCCAAGATCCCGACCACGTCCACACGCATGCCGCAAGGCTGTCGTTTCGGACGGAGCGCGAAAGGCGTACCATCGTACGATCGTATCAAGGTTTAGTCATTCCCATGACTCACGGGTATCATTATTATACCTTTGTGGATGACGAGGGCAACCTCTTGTCAGTCGAGGACGACGACGAGGAGGAGGACATCATGATGATGGAATCGCCTCCGCTTCATTTACAGCTCATGGCTTTACCCCCCAAGGAATTAGAGTCACGGTTTCATCGTCTCTGCGAAACGTCGTGGCACGACACCATCGCATACCCCCACCACAAAACAAAAGACAGAGTGCACGCACACGCCGCCATGGCGTATCAACTGACCAAAACCATGCAGCAGAACAAGACACACATTCGACCCATTCGCTATTGTCGAGGTGTACCCGTGCCATCGAGGGAAGCCATCGACACGGTACTAAATTACCTTCGATCCTTTTCCCACTGGCCTCTGGTAGAAACACAAAGAAGGGGCGGCGTATCGGCCTCGAATTATCTAGTCATCAAACAACAACAACAACACCATCCGCCCGAACACGACAAACTTTGGAACATGTGTCGTCATCTCCTCCACCTCGTGGTGCCGGAGGCAGTCTACAACGCCGTGGCCATCACACGAGGATTCCGTGGATCACCCCACATCGACACACACGATACCGCCACCTTCCAATACGTTATTGCACTGGGTGACTTTGTTGGCGGACATCTCTGTTGCGAAGCCGACGTGGACGGGACGGAAACGCTCGCCATTGACATTCATGATAGAATCGGAAGGATTGATGGCCGTAGGGTGCATTGGGTGGATGGATGGAAGGGTGGTGACCGCTTCAGCATTGTGTATTATTGTACGGAGGAGAGGGATGGGACGGAACGGGAAGTATCGCAGGATCGTCATCGGGCGTGGATGGAAGAACATCCCCGCCAAAATGTTCGGACGGGCAAGGTTCCACGGAGAAAGTATGGGAGGTTTTCGAATGGACGTTTGCCGCCTTGTTTGCCGATGATTGGTTTGGGTTGTTCGTCCTTCTCGACATTTTTTTCGTCGGCGGATGGTGACGATGATGATGATGCTGATTTGACGGTGGAGACAATTACGAGGGATATCCCCGTAGTGCAGGGTTGGATTGAAACGATACGGTGAGTGGACTTATTCGAAATTTGTATCGAATGTCATACATGACTTAAGAAAATTTTTCTCGTTTTGAATGGAATTAGGCACGCCGTTCTAGATCGGGGTATTTTTTTGCTCGACACTGCACCGTGGTACGGACATGGTACCAGTGAAATCGTGGTGGGATATGCACTGGATACTATTTTAATCAATGACGAAGGGTTTGACGCCGGTCATGATTATTCCGATCATGTTACTGTAACGACAGGCAGCGAGGAGAAATTTTCCAAGCCCAAAAGACGAACACGCACAGGGTTGTTACCTCGGTCGAGTGTTATCGTCAACACAAAAGTGGGGAGATATGAGGCAGATCCCCTTCGACAGTTTGATTTTAGCTATAGGTGAGATTCGATTTCCCGTAGGATTTTTAATCCATGACTTATACGTGGTGGATTCTTCATATTTGACGGCCATTCTTCCATGTCACATAGTACAACAATCAAATCTGTGTTTCGTTCATTGGAACGGATGAATTGCGAATACATTGATGTTTTGCAATTACATGATCCGGAGTTTGCTCCCAGTATGTCCATCTTATTGGAAGAGACGATTCCCGCATTGTTGGAATGTAGAAAGAGAGGATGGGCAAAAGCCATCGGGCTGACGGGCTACCCACTCGAGGTCCAGCATGAGATATTAGTGAAATGTTCTGAGCAGTTTGGTGGTGATGGGTTGATTTTCGACCAGTCTTTGGTTTACTGCCATAGCAATCTTCACGATATGAGTCTATTCCACGACTCTTGTTTTCAATCTCCAAATCATGATCCATTGACAAATGAAACGGAGCCCAATCCAAGTGTTCCACCCCCATTGGAGTCATTGGCAAAAAATGTCACCTTCGCTGAATTTTGCCAAAGCAATGGAATTAATCTAATGGCAGCGGCACCTCTCAGCATGGGACTTTTAACTGATTCCGGTCCGCCAGTTTGGCATCCGGCCCCCTCTTCACTGAAAGCAGCATGTGCGGATGCTGCCAGATTGTGCAGATCCAATGGGGTTAGTATCTCGTCGTTGGCCATGATGGTAAGTATCTAAGGATTTTGATGAATCTTCTGTCTTTTCTTTACGAGGAGTAAGAATAACGCTTTATCTTGTCATCTCAGTATTCTATCTCGCAACCTGGAATCGGATGCACATTAATAGGTATGAAAGATGTGTACGAAGTTGATGTAGCGTCAGACTTGGCAACGAGGTTCAGCAGCATTGATTTCGATGAAATGAATACCATGCACCAACACGACGAGACAAATCCAATTTTGGAGAGAATATTAACAGATGACGAACATAAAACGTGTTTACAATTACTTGACAAAAAACATGGACCATTTGCAAATGTTTGGGCTTCTGGAGACTACCGCTGGGATGGGAAGGCAGAAGCAGCAAAGTTCTGGTTACTTGTCAATCAGCTTGAAGGGGGTCGAACTCCACAAGCAAAATCAATCGTGTAGTAATGTTTCGCTCTCACTTTCTGTAGGAGTCTCTATAATGGTTGCTTAAATTGCCAGAGAAACAACACATCCGTTTTTCATTTTGTGTGATCAATTTGTGCGGATGAGCATATCATATCTAATCCCAACTTATTACCATGCACTTAAGATTGTCAAGAGGAATGAATTAATGTCAAAGGGCAGCAATGTGAGATTGTTTTACTGTGTTGATTCCAATGGATGAATATTTTTGAGAAGCTTGGGTCTCTATGACAAAATTAATGATGTTTCCTTTTTACGTGAGATGTTCAATGTGCTTCATCAGGCGGCACCAATCTCTACATACTTTAGGAACCGAGACAGGAACAAGAACAGAATACTTACTGTTGAAAAGGCTTTGAAAAATGAGTCACTCACTCATCTGAAAATTGCAATTGTCCACTCCACTAAGAATATTATGCACACCATAGAAAAGGACAGTGGAATCAGATGGCCATAAATATGAATGCAGCTATGGATCTAAAGTATTTCATTCAGAATCCACATTGTGTGGAGTTGGTCAGTCGATGCATGCATATTCATGAAGTCCGCAAGATTAAAGATTGCCTGGGCAGATCCCATGTTCATGATGGATAATCATCCAAAGCATTGATGTATAGGCACATTATTTTGATTGATAAAAGTAGTTATGTAGTATTACAGTTAGTAATTTCATTGTACAGCCAACTGTACTCTGTTGGGCACACTGCATACCAAAGCCCGATTTTTGCAATATCTAAGTTGGATTGGATGCCGAGTCCAATATTCTCCTCTTTACTATGTACCTGTTACACTTACACCAATGACAAATAAAATCAAGTTTTGAACAAAACATATGTGTTTGATATAGCAGCCCATTTTACACAAAGACCTCTTAGATCTTTCAAGCAAAAAAGTGCTAGTGAAGTTTACGTTCATCATACCATCTTTTCTCCGTCAACAACAGTGACCAACCATTGTTACAGTCATCTAAGCGGTCCAAAAATGTCACGATAGCCCTTGCTAACCATGAACTGTCTCTTGCTACACCCCACATTGTATCAACATTAGTATTATCTTCTAAATCATCTCATGGGCTGAAATAACCCACATCCTCACAGCAACTGTATTGCATCCAAATATCTTCTAACATCATCAACTATCCACACATCACAAGGACCACTGACATCTGCCCCCCAAGTCACACCTTGTACTATTACTACATCACCAGTGATTTGTTGGTCTGTTGTCTCATGAGCAAAGCAACATTGTACTAATGTGTTTCTTCATACAACTCTTCATGTGTCAAGTGGAGGATCCACCCAAGAAGCATACAAATCTGTGCCCAATGCTGTCTGTTATTGCACCAAGAGTTGCAGCTCCTTAATTCATCACGACTTCTTCATGTTCATAGGATATTCATCATTCATCACTCAACTCATTTTCTGAAACCCACCATACACATTGAAACAGATACAGTTACATTTCAAGTTAGGACAGCAACGTGAAGTCACCTTTCCCGTTGTCACATGGAGGAATTAATCACTCTTCATGTGGACAACAGTCTTTTGTGCTACTTCCAAACATCTACACTTAACAACAAGAGAATTGGTGGTCATTGAAATCAGGTGAATGCATTTTTTAGAAATCATGCTTGTCAAATGCTTGCCCATTTATTCCACAGTTGAAAAAGCCAAGTTGAAAAAAGGTTGTGTCCAAAATTACATCAATCTCCCTGCTCAAGACTCTACATCATGGTTATGGGAGTTAGAGTTAGTTAAAAAATGAGGAATGATCCCAAGAGGGAATCACTACTATGGAGAGGCTGTTTGCATGTCATGCTCAACAACCAACTAGATAGCAACTACAGTGAGAAACACAGCACTCTAATTCCCAATCACAGAGCAACTCAGTACAATCCGCATTTCATAGCTATTTACAAAGCACAAAGCACTGCATATTATTTTTTGAGTTATGAAAAAGGCATTGTCAATTTTGAAGCTGCTGGTAAAATCATCCTCATTGACCCTCCTGCCATCTGTTGACAAACTTATACATTTAGTAAATCAAATGGATGACAAAGTACACACAGATTTGTTGGTAAGATTTGTATGTTCGGTTCGTAATCAAGATGTTTTCAAAACATGTGTTGTATTAGAACAGAGCTGGTTTTCCTCCTTCTCTCTCTCTCCCTTCTCCCTTCTCCTCCACTGTCGGTGAGATACTTTTTCACCATTGAAAATATAGGTAATTGCAATATGATGC
Organism: Cyclotella cryptica; assembly: GCA_013187285.1. NCBI lineage: Eukaryota > Bacillariophyta > Thalassiosirophyceae > Thalassiosirales > Thalassiosiraceae > Cyclotella > Cyclotella cryptica. The sequence goes on along the minus strand of JABMIG010000015.1, from coordinate 762,431 downwards.
ACATAATTACCTAATACAGATATTTATTCAGACATTTGATGGTCTACAACTTGATACAAAATGATAATTACGTATGTATTAAACATTCAAGACATAAAGAGTATGACAATCAGCACAGTGCTCTCTCACTCTTCCATTCATGCTTCACGCACATTACACATTACCTACATTTCACAGTTTCTGGTATGACTTGCATTATATATAGTCTGTTCTCAGTTTATTACGTACATAATATATCATAGGAGATTATAGGGTAATATTGGTGCCCATCAAATAACATAACTCAGCATTTAATTTTAAACTTTATGTTTCCTCTCTTTAACAAATAAGACTTTGGCCATCAAGACAATCTCATGTCCAAGTACAGGGGCAGCTGAGGGGGATTATTTTTTCGTCTGCTACAAAAAATATTGCAGCATCCGCAAGGTGCAAGGTCCATTATATTGTAATATTTGACTCATCTCTCAAAAATGTGCTTTCCCTGTCTCAAGAGAAAAAATGACATAACCATATCACAACAGTCATAAACTTTTGCAACAAATGACAGCAATTTGTCTGGATGTTTTAAGATAAGAGCAGTATAAAAATGACAAGACCACTTTACAATTATTTTTCAACACTGCATTTTGTTGCTGAGCCGCAGTGTTGGCCCAACTCCCAAAGATCCCTTGCTTGTCTGGTCACTTAGCAGAAAAGCATTTGGTACTGAAATATGCACGCTAGATGGATCTACAATAATGGATTTTAATCATGAGAGGTTTGTCATACGTGTGAAAAACAGGCCTTTGCAGAAATAATTCATAAGTATTAACTACCGTAAAACCCGGATTATAAGTGCAAACAAATGTACAAAAGATACAATTTGGCGGCACTTATAATCCGGCGCAAGTTAGTGTTTTTAACACGGCGGGTATCCGCAACACCTATTTTTTTTACTTTATTGTACGGTACGGTATGGTTTCCCACCAGATGTGACAAACCAACAATAACGATGCGATTCATTGGGCGGAGATGTGTTGTGTTTTTTGTTGTAATGGTGAAGCATGTGAGTTTTTCGGTTTCGGACGTAACTCAGCAACCAGCCGGAGTTACTGGGAGCTCCACATATGGGCGTGTTGCTCATGATATGGAGAAACGTTTTATGTGTTCTCCATGAACTTTGCGAGGGTGCAACGCATAGAAACAGCAAATGCACATGACATTAGCTCCGTGTGCACTTATACACCGGCGGCACTTATAATCCAGGTTTTGCGGTAGAGCTCACGTTGACATGAAATCATCTTTGTTATGGTACTTCATAAATAACATACACTTGAATTTAAAATCTCAGGCATTTAGTCTCCACTAATTGTCAGTGCTGAATTGAGCTAAAAGACCACTTCTTGTATTGGAAGACTTCCTCAGCACACATATCATTACTATCTATTACTATGGTGGAAAAATTAGTGTTATGATTACTGTCCAGTCTCAAAGGTGCTGAAGACATTGATGGGCAATTCTCGTTTCAAAATGACCTACCGTATAACCCGGATTAGAAGTGCCCCCAGTGTAAAAGTTCTCACAGGGCTAATTCCATGTACATTTGCTGTTTCTACATGTTACACCGGAGCTAACCTCAAGGAGGACACATAGAACGTTTCTCCGTCTCATGAGCAACACACACACATGTGGAGCTCCCAGTAAGTCCGGTTGGTTGCTGAGTTATGCCCCAAACCTGAAAAACTCACATGCTTCTCCACTGCAAAAAACACAACACACTTCCGCACAATGAATCGCATCGTTCTCATTGGTTTCTTGCCCTGCGACAATGTTCACAGCTGCGAGCTACATCCATTTGGATGCGGCAACTCTCTGGTTCTCAATAGGGAGGACGGTGTGGTTGGCATGTGCCTGCGCTTGCAGATGACTGCGCCCCACGAGTTGGCGTGTTACACCATTAATGGTGATGGCACGGATGGTTGTCGTGTCTGTTTTGTTGCGAGGGAGGTTGCGGCCGGTGGGAACGCTGAACGGTTGAATGGCGCGGCTGTTCGTGTTGTCAACGTGTTTATGTCTGACCACAAAAATAGTGCGATTCGCCATGTTTTCCACCACAATTGTGGGTACGCATATGGTCAGATTGAGATGGAGGATTAATTGTTTTAGCTCTCTTTTTAAACTAACAGATTAATTAGTTTATTCAATTATTCTAAACACACTCAATTAACAATTAATAAATTGAATTAGAACCATTCAAATCCATTCTTCATCCATGCGTTTCGTACTGTTTGTGCAGGGAGGGTTTTGTACACCTCAACAGCCCACTCCGCCACCAACTGCCTTGTCGGTTCCTTCGCAACACCATTTACCATCCCTTCTTCCGTCACCATCCAATCCTCCCATTTCTCAGGCATTCTTGACTTGAGGGTCTTGTTGATTCCAACATCAACGGGCTGACACAAATAAGTGCAGCCCGGAGGTATGTGAACTACCTCAATTCCGAGCGATTGGATCCAGTTCATGATGTTTCCCATCATGTGAACTCGGTACGCATCGAGGACCAAGAGCGGGATAACATCGGGTCCCTTCTTGTTCCGCCAAGGGATGAGGACGTCGTCAGTCCATTTCGACATCATATCCTCATCCATCCACGCTTTTTTCTGGAAAGCGTAGTGTCCTCCGTCGGGGTACGTACCGAACGCTTGGGCAATGCGTCCCTTCGCGGCCCCTTTGAAAATGAGCAACGGCGGAAGCATCCCATCGTTTGCATCACATGTGATGGCGAGAGTGACTCTCTTGGTGTCACAGGGAATCGTTTTCGTACCCTTCTTCTTGAGGGTCTTCGCGGCATGAAACGAAAACGGGATTGACGTCTGATCCATGTTAAGGATTAGCGCCGGATCCATGTCAGCCACTTTGTCCCTCATCATCTCGATGAAGTGACGTGACTCTTCCTTGGTCTCGTGGTGGCTCTTTTGGGTGGTGTGGGTTGCAGCACAACGAGTGAGACCCATTTGTTTGGTGAATCGGTTCACCGCCTTCTTGCGAGCGCTGAGGGTCTTTGTCATGAAGTTCAGGAGCAAGCGGGATGCTTTATGACGAACCATGCGGCTGCTGACTTGAATACCACGAGTTCTTGTCGCTGCGATAAATTGCGTCAAGTCGTCGTGGACAGAGGCAAGAACACTTGGACGGCCGGGATGTATCTTCCTGGTGGAGCCATTGACCTTGAAGTGTAGGAACACGTCGTTCACGTTTTCGAGCTCGTCGGCCACTGATACCACCTTCTTGAAACAGTAAAATCTTGATGAGGCAATCCGACGATGGTACAAGCTTGGCGGACAGAAACTCCATTCGACAAAATAATGCGAATGGTTTGCAGCAACTCGCGTTTTTCTTTGATGGTGTATGAACGCCGACTCTTGATGACAGCGTGAGCGCCGGCATTTGCGTTGACAAGTTCGGCGGAAAACTGATCAGATGCTGGGACGGGATGCACCATTTTCTACAACTAAAATTATGATATAAATGAAACAACAATTTATGACTTATTTCACTTGTAATCATAATTTTTTAGCTCTTCTTTCTTTGCTCTACAACTTCTGGATCCACGCTGCTACAACACAGAAAGTACATGTCTTTATTTATTCCTTTGTTTTGTATTTAATCATAGCGCAAAAGCTCAGCAATGATGACTGTCATTGCTGAGGCAGGAATTGGAGATGGATGGACATGGAGGTAGAATTGGAGAAGGAGGTGGTAGTATGAGATGGCACGTGTTAGGGAGATATAAAAGTGGGCAGTGAGTGCGCACAATCGCAAAACTCTGAATGAAGCCCCCAAAAAACCTGGACGAGCCCCCAACAGAATGTCACATTTGGCCGGAAACCGTACCGTACGGTACAATAGAGTAAAAAAAAATTAGGTGTTGCGGATACCCGCCTTGTTAAAAACGCTAACTTGCGCCGGATTATAAGTTCCTCCGAAATGTATCTTTTGTACATTTTCGTGCACTTATAATCCGGGTTATATGGTAGGGCGGTCAGACTCACACCCGCATGAGCTTTTTCCCTCGCGTGTTCGGAAGGCCTTTCATCCCCAACGGACACTCCGTAACCAGCTCAAACACCTACCCGGCGTCGTACGCGATAATATCTCTATGTACGTACCTACTAAAAACTGGGTAGACGTACGGTACCATAGACTTACCTAACTCTCAGCTACTTCGCACATAATCGGTGGACCCGCCATGACATCACGACCAACAATGATACGAACCCAATGACGAAGTGCCGAGGCATCTGACGGAACTTTGGGGCGTTCGGGAGAATTATTTGGACGAAGTGGCAGCATCGATGATAACTCGCCACTCTGATGAATCACGGTGAATTAAAGACACGTTGCACCATACCACCCATATCACGTTTACCATCTAGCACGATAGACGTATGTACATTAAGACTCTCTCAGTCATTCCAGGACGCAGGACCACAACGACGTACACATCTCACACACCAAAGCGGGGAATGGCTCCCTCGTTTGAAACGGAACATTTGGCAATGCATCCGTGAAGGGATTGATATACAACATGTGCTGATTTATCAATTTGTAAGATTGAGCCAGCAAGATGACATTCATTCATTTTTGGAACGTAAATATTGCTTAGACCTTGAATCCTATTTATTGCGCCGCGGCATGTGCCACAAGGGGAGATAGCACTGTGGATCATCGATCATCCCTGGAATACAGCTTGCGATTAATGATTAATGTGAGTTGTTTCTGGGGTTACGAGAGGGATCTTCGGTCAGTGTTCGGGATGCTCGGAAATTATGCCGTTGTTCCCCAATGGTCGCCGTCTATGTCGTCTCCAGATTGGGCTTGCGGAACGCCATGCCAATGGTCGTTAATTTGTTAGTTCTGATTGTATGTTGGCGTCTGCATGCGTGCTCGATCTTCGTTTGATTCGTGCCGATATTCTAGGCATAGCCGATAGCACGTGGTCGGTTTCATTATTTTCGTTATGAACGCTCTGTTTTCGTCCTTGCTAATGTTCCTCGATTTTCAGCTCATGTCTCAACAGCATGCCATGAGTGGTCCTAAAAAATGGGTATCGTCTAAAGTCCGCAAGGCATACTCTAAATCGAGCTCAACTGAGAACATACCACTAGGCAACAATGTCAACAAAGGTACGCCCCCGTCACCTCCCACTCGAATCCCTAGCGGGGGCGGCGACACTGCGGATATCACTTTTGACTGTGGGAGCGGCTCCACGTTACTCTCTCGGGGCAGCGCTAGCAATTTTCCGGGCGTGGCTGCCATGGGATCAAGTTCGTCCATTGATACTGTGAGCACTGGGATGGGACTGACACCTAGTCCTTCGACAACTCCTCCGAAGAAGACTTGGGAGAGGAACTATAAGTCTTTTCTGAAGAAATCTTCCAAAGTAGTCCCCCCGCATGCCGCGGACCGCCATGATCCACTGGTCACGGTCCCGTTGCCCGCCTATAGACCGATGCCACGGTTTCACAGAACATCTACTGATAATGCTACTAAATACTTGCAACCACTGCTCGCAGAGGGAGAAGACGAAGCTCCCGAAGAGGATCTGGGGCCATCACTCGCAGATGGGTTCGAAAGCCATGGTCCCCTCACGGCTCCGCCTTCTCCTTCGTCGAGTAAAGATCCTAGTCACAGGGGCGGGGCGCTGTTCAAGCGTTTGCGCAGCAAGACCAAGTCCCATGATTGCTTAGATTCCACCCTTCGGAGAGGAGTGGATCGGAAAAGTCCATCGAACACCCCTCCTGGAAGCTGTGAGACCACACCGCGACGCCAAGCTGCTTTCGTCACTCAACAACGAGGAGAAGAAAAGGCAATGGAATTGCAGGAACAGCTCAAAGCACCGCAGTTGGATTCTAGCAATTCTAGTAGAGCCCATCGGAAGTCCGAGTCGTTCGTGCCTACTGTGCCGTCAGATTGCAATGTGGAAACCGACACTTTAGATAAGCCGAGGCACCATGGACAAACCACCTCTCTTGGCGTTGCGGAAAAAGCGATGTTTTCTAGAGTATTATCACTGGGATGCAACCTTGCTATTCGGGAAGGCGAACCGGTGTTGACTCAGACGGAAGAGGACGAGCTCATTAGAGAACGGAAAAAAGTTTTCACGGACTTTCATAACATGGGTATCGATTCTACCAGTGCCTTTCTTGGCGGAGACGACTCTAGTGTCCATCATAGAAGTATCTTTTTGTCAAGTATGGCATATCCAGCTGGAAGTGCTGGAGGTAAAGGTGAGTCAAATAGAAATGTTTTAGGCTATGTTCTCCCGTGGACTTAATCAATGACACCTGCTTCCATTGTTGTAGCACCAATACACTATACTCCTGGTATAGTCGGACCTCACAGTATGGACCGCAACAAAATCAGCCCATCGACTAGTATGTCTACTAGCATGTCGTCCATTTCTGGCCCAGCACCACGGCTCACAGAACCAGGAGAGATTACTCCAGTACGCGCTCTACGATCTTTCCAAGGACCAGAAAAGTGGACCAAAGGAGAGCGTTATGCTATTACGCCAGCAGTCCTCACGATGCTCCCCATTACAGTTCTAAATCATGTCATGTCGAAAGACGAGGCCCCTCCGAAGAAAACAGAGTCTTCAACTGGGAACAAACAACGTGCGTTTGGAATTGGATCCATAATATCTGAAGATGATCAAGACCGTAACGAGATGACTGATGGTTGGTTCTTCGGAGAGCATCATCACGTCGTCTCCGGCATGTTACCTTTGCAGAGAAGTGGCATAAGCAACCCTTCTTTACCCTTCGAAAAAGTTGTGTTGGGTAAGGCGACTGTGGCAAAGCTTGGCATGCGATCGTTTGTTGCGGAAGTACATGGATGGTGTGCTGGGCTGTTTGTGCTGCGGCAAAATCTTCTTTTCGAGTACAGGGAGACTGATAGTCTGAATGGGCTACCCTGGGGATACGCAATGCTTCAATTCGCAGAGGTATATCCTCACAAACATTTTTCGAATGCTCTTCATCTGGAGTACTTTGAAAGGCCCTGCAGCAAGAGTGGGAAGCGAAGTGTAAGTTGTCATCGTCGTAGATGTGCGTTTTTAGTTGCACTGAGCAATTACTGGACTCATTTTTGCTTTCTTTTTCCTTTACGCACAGCTTCTGATGCGCGTGGAAAGTAGAGAAGAACGTGATAGATGGGTTTCCTTGCTGCATTCTGCCTCAAGAATGACCATTCAAGACTTGTTTGAAGTCGATGAAAGTGATGACGGTCCTGAATTTGGCAGGGGGCGATATGCAGTCGTCAGACCTGCAAAAAGACGCTTACATCGAAGAGGGTTATCGTTTTCAGAAGCGAGATACTCACATGTTACGTCACACGACAATCTTCGAAGTGTTGCCTCTGGTGACAGCTTAAGCACATTCAATAAATCTTCCAACAATGATTTGTCAGGCACCAGTGGGGAGTATGATTGTGCATTGAAAATAATCGACAAGAAGGAGTTTTGGTCTCGAGTTAAGAGAGGCCAAGAGCGAGCCGATACCCTAGTTCGCGAAGTAGCAATTCAGACGACTCTCGCTGTTCAAGGACAAGATGCAGCTATTTTGCGGCTACGCAGTATCTTTGAAACTGGAGACCATCTAGTGATGGAATTGGAGCTCTTAAAGGGAACCGATTTGTTCCATCATATTTCGTCCCAAGGTCTTCTTGACGAGGTTGAAGCAGCTCATGTTATGAGAGACCTGTTGAACTGCCTTCTTGTTATGGACCAAGTTGGAATAGCACATCGTGATATAAAACCTGCCAATTTATTGATGTGCGATGACAACGAAACTGGTCCCAGAATCAAGCTGGCGGACTTCGGTATGGCGTCATTTGTCGGTGTAGACAACCTTGTTCGAGGAAGATGTGGTACCCCAGGCTTCGTAGCCCCCGAAATTTTGCTGACTAAGGTTAATGGTGGATATGGGAATAAGGTCGACATGTTTTCTGCCGGTGTCACTTTGTATGTTATGCTAGTTGGATACGAGCCTTTCTTCGGCGAATCAGATGAAGAATTAATTAACGCAAACAGAATTGGAAAGGTTGATTTCCCCCATTCTGACTGGCGCGAAGGTATGATACCTTAGTCATGTTCTGAGACTGTTCCTCTTTGCCGATGCATTGTTTCTCATCGACCTATTTTGCTCCCCTCTTCACTGCAGTGTCTGTAGAAGGGCGTGATTTGGTAGAACGGATGCTGGAAGTCGATCCTGCCAAGCGGATTGGGCCCAGCGAAGCTCTGCGGCATCCTTGGATTACACGTAGGGCACCACCTATTGTTCAATAGGTGTGCCAACGAGTTTTGTCCCGGGATTTTTGTTACAGACACGTAGAACCTCATTAATATTAACAACAAAATCTATCTGAGACCACGATGTATGCTACGTAAGAATTCACATGAAAAGTCGAACTCCTCATGCAACATTTAGAAAAGCCACAACTTATCATCAAGAAATCAGGGTTTCATCCACACTTCATGAATTGGATTCATGTCATAGCTGAGTACGTGGTCTGCTTCCTGAGATACATGTAGCAGTTCTACTACTCCAAGCCTCTTAACATTATATACCCAAACAAAACTTACAGAGTAGCAATTGATGACTAATTTGCAGAGCAATTCATTTCACCTCATATCCTCTCTCTTGTTTTTGATGTATGCGTATCAACTACAGGGTCATATCTGAACAACCTTTAGACTCAAAGTTACATTGAAGAGCTTTGAAGCAAAAATGCAAAAACAAAACTGATACAAAAGCTTGCAAATTTGCTTTGACAATCCTTAGTGCTTTGATGTGTGGAGGCAATGGTAGTGACTGGTGGCATTGTTGGTCTTCTTTCACTTTTCCAACGACACAAAACTCGAAATGTGCAAGGAATTTGTGTACCCCCCATAGGTTCATCTGTACTGTGATTGTACAACCTTTACAAAAGAAGGTTTGGATGGAATTGGTGGATACAGTTTCTGCAACAAGATGAGTACATGGCATCAAATCAATGTTAGGGGAATTTAGACTTTTAATATGTAACAAAGTGAATTTGAATAGCATGTCTACTCCAACTGCTTGCAATCTGGATTCATGTCCAATCAGCCATCACTCTCCTTGTGCAATACATCAAAAAGAAGAACCTCACAAACTAAGGACTCCCTCCTCATTTTTCAATCTAATGTGCTCCTCCAGTGTTCAACCGATGCAAATGCCGACAATGTTGCGCCATGAGGGCATCCTTACAAAGAGGTGTGACATGATCTGTTTTTCGTGTCAGGGGGGTAAACCAAGATATCTCTATAAATCATGAACATCTCAAAAGAATGATGAATTCATTGCTTCTTTGCCTCTTTCACCCATGTAAATCACTTGAACTACATCACCCATTACATCCACACCAGAAATGCTTGACAGGATGTCAAGAACTTGTCCCCATCATCCACAACAGTATATGTCTTGTGTTTCATCAATGGATTCTCCTCTGTAATGACTCATTTGCTGGTGATCTTGGCTTTTGTACTACACTTCCCTCATGAGCACAACCCCAAAGCATTGAGCCCAACATGTCTCTTACACATGTTCTTGTTCATCTTGTGTCAGACTTAACAATCCACCTTGAAATTGGGAATGGGCATGGTACTATTATGCTGGTGATCAAACAAGGAACACGGGATGAGGTTTACTAAGCATCAGACCCAACAGTCCACATTTAGATGAGGAGTTTACACGAAGACATGGTCCAGGACAAAGACACAGAGATCTAGAGTGATGTGAACCACCATGCTTGGGAGTACCTCACTAGGTTTCACGTTGTAAATAGTGGAAGGTCGCTACCAAAAATCCAAAAAGGATACATCTAACGTAAGAAACAAGTGTCAAACTCAGAGGATGAGCAGATGTTGAATGCAAAAATAGGATATTGATGGATATTATGATGCTTGGGACCACAAACCAAAGAACTCTCTGGATCGAGAGGAGGGCAATGATTTGGATACATGACAAGATGGTGAGAGAGGTAACAGTTTTTGCTGCTACTACGGTCATCAAGATGATAGCACTTGTGAAGAAGAAGATGAAACATCTTACTTGCATGTTGCTGTCATCGGTGACGAATACAGCATGGATTACTTAATTAGATGCAACTAATATCAAAATAATGAATAAGTGGTAGAATACATTATAACAATTTCATTAACATCATCTTGTTGAAAAAATCCTCTTGCATCATCATTTCCGCCATCATTGATGCTGTCTTAATTGGAAACTTAGTCCTTGTTCCATTTCATCAAACATATTGGTATTGAACATTACACTCCCACTCTTTCTTTGTCAACGTATTGTCAATCTACTGCAAAAAGGCAAATAAATTGCCTATTAGATTTCTGTTGGAGGATAAGTTTCCTTTGAGCTTTACCTAATTTCTGTGCTGTTCCTACAATAAATGGATAAGATATCTGCTTCTCTTTTAAGAGATTGGACATTATGGTTCACTTTTCATTTCACAGTTAAAGGTCGTTTCAAAACAGTCCAGCTTGACAGCACAACACACTTATGCAAGGCAATTGTATGAGATTGTGCGTGGACGGAGAATCACCATAGATAACCACAAAGTCAAAGTCATGCACTGTTAACATTTTTTCACTGATTGTGTCCTTGCATCAATGACTGCTACTTGATATGGTACCTAGATCCTAGATATGGTACTAATGATGCTCTGAAGAGGACGGCAACTGCAAAATTCACACCGCTCAGGGATTTTCTTGAGGTGGGGTTGCTTGGAATGTTTTTGCTGGTGTTGCAAATGATTTTACTACAAGGCAATTGTATTATCCAATGCATGGTTACCTGCTGCATAGTGTGATTGTCAATACTGCCCTTTGACAGGCCAGCAAATGGGGAATGTGAGGTTTGCAAGGTTCTTTTTGTAGGTGCAAAAACGTCAGCCAACTCAAAGAGGCAAAAGATGGCTTGTTTTGGAAGCTATTGCACTGATTTGCATCTATTGCACCAAACTTGTTGGTTCCAATCAAACCAAAACAGTGTTTGGTCCTGAGTGCAAATGCTTTGTAAATCCTGAAGGATATGATAGGATCAGTAACTATTATTTCAACTGGAGGATTATAAAATAATCACAAAGCTAGGACAATAATTGAGAATTGATTGGGAGTCATTTAGCTCAATATTTTATTCCCTTAAGATTAGTATCAAACTATCCTAATTTTTCCCAACTCACTGCTGCTTCTATCACTGTCATTGCTGCCACTGCTGCTGATAGCTTTGCCGTGTGCCTCCTGTATATCTGACTGCACCTCTGCACTTCTACACACCATGTCCTCACCCCACTCTTACGCTTTTTGTTAGATCATTTTGCTTTCAGGAGCGTTTGCCCAATGCTCCATTGCCTTATGTTGATTCTGAAGAACTGAATTTCTGAAACTGTTGCTGGGTTGCATGAAACTAAAGGAATTTTTGCGGTTGTTAGTGCTTTATCTGTTGTGCATAAGCCTGCAACTGCTGTTGTATTATCATAAACATTGCTAACGGCTACCCAGAGTTGCCTTGATCAACAACACTCTTCTCAAATGACATCAAACTACTATCAAGAGTCTTAGTGACACATCCTCTCTCCATATTGGTGGAATTCATGGTGTTGACAGGCTTGCTTGCAGAGCTCTTACGAAAGCTTTGCTTTGAGGTTGAGCTCTGCTTTGAAATGGGTGTCCTGTGGCAGAGGTTGTGGTGCCGGGAAAATTTGCACTCATTGCAACACGTTCAGCCTCTGAAAAGAGGAAGGGTTGGGATGTCAAAAGTGAAAGGGACCTGATTGTTCACCTCTCTATCAACATCAGCTTTGTTACCTGACAAATCCTGTGAGTTGGCATTGCTTGATTGCTCATTGATCTCAATTGATGCCGAGAGCAACATTTTCACCATCTTCTTCACCTTCCAGATCATCTTCTTTGCCTGATGATGCTTCCATGATTCCCGATTCTTTTTCGTCTGAATGTGGTCTCTATCTCAATAAATCACAAGATGTGGTCTGTGTTCTTGCCTTTTGTCACATGATTATTAAACTAGTTGCACAACTTCCCAATCCAATTTTTGAATGTTGTCTTTGTGTAACTGACTTCTTTGCCTGGTACTTCCCTGTATATAAGTGCTGCTAAACACCGTGCTACAGCTTTGTTTGGAAGAGTCTTTAGAATAAAGTTAACAAGGATGCCATTTCGGTTCTTCACACATTTGGGTTGATAGCCACCACAATGCTGGCACTGAATAGGATTACCTCCATTTGGTGGATTGGTGTTGGTGGGGCTGCTGAGATATAAAAGAAGTAGACATGGATATTCGGAAAAGTTACAGCCTGTCAGGACAGGATAATTCCATTCCAAAATGCACCTGAAAATCATTGATTTAGACATTTGATAGAAGCAATTTGGCCATGCCAAATATTTGGGTATTGGGCATTTGGACCAGAAAATGATATATGACAGCCCCACAATGATTGCTAATTTGTTGGCACCAATGCCAACTCTAGCCTTGGTGGTGAGTTGTTTTCCTGGCAAAGGTGGGGCAAAATATTCACTTGGAAATAAAATCCTAACTGTGGCTGCAAGCAATCTTAAGTTCTTGTGATAGCAGGCATACATATTCTAAAGATTCGTTTTTTTATTAATGGATCGTTGTCTTAACAGTACTTTGTTTGTGACATATAGATTACTTCAGTGCTTCACACCGCTTTTATTGAGATGAAATACCCCCAAAACAGTCACTTCTCGCAAAGCCATACATAGCTTTTATATCAAAGAACTCCAAACCAGCCCAAACATCAGAAGTAAGAATTTTGACGTTGACACCAAATAAAACCTATCATGCAATATTTTATATTGCCCACAGTTGAGAACGTTTTTTTGTGAGCTATTTGGTCTCTCCCATCATCTGTCAAGATCAAATGTTTGAATTTCTGAATAGTTATCATTTGAAGACCTTAAAATGATGCTGGGCTTACAACTGGTGAATTGGATGAGTGCAGTGCAGTTCTTAAATCATAAGAGAAGAATTCATCACGACATAACTATTCCTAGAACATTGCCTTAATAGAGAGTTATCTTTGAGCACAGTCATACAATCATTCACACCATCAACAGTGGTCTGGATGGAGACATACATTACTTCGCTTGCTTTGGCTGAGTTGAATGTACTCGCCTTACGAAAAATCTATCAATAATCGCTTCTACCGCTCGACCTAGTGATGGGCCAAAATTATTACTTTTGTGATGTCAGACCCATCGGGAATTGTCTATTTATGGCTCTGTTGGTATCTTTTCATGATTTGTCAGTTGAAACGATTTCTGAGAGTTTGTTGATTTGAGTTTGCAACTTTGTATTGGTGGTCACATCATGACGCTTGAACTTCTTCATTGATTTCATCATTCTCGATCTGGCCTTCTGCGCGTATGTTTCATGCAACCACTTACACCTATCAACTTCATCGAGTACATCTTCAGGAACAGGATCAACGAAATGTCGCACGAGTGCACCAAGGAAAAGTATCACATGCTCGATAGCAAACACCACAAACACGGTCTCATCAGCAGTGTGAGGCACAAGCACTGTTCTTCCATATTCATCGGTGGAATAATTATTAGGAAGCCATTGCCTCAACTGAGAAGAGGTAAACGCAAATATCAAACAGTTAGTGAGGGCACTCATCCACATCATCACTCGAAGGATTTGCTTCCACATCCCAATGCTATCTAGTCTTTTTGGACATGTCCTTTTACAAATACGAGTCAGTTTCCAGCAGTCAGCTCTGTACTCGATTAGGTTAGCGCCGACAGCGATAAGGGCAGCAAGAGGGAAGGCGCTCGCAAATAGCGTTACATATCCAAACTGTACTATCATCTCAAGATAGTCATCTGAAGGAAATTGAAAAGCATGAGATTTGGTTGATTCATATACTACAAGAAGAGAGAGAAAAGGATTCGACGCTTGTACTTGCCAAATTGCTCGTAATCTTCTAGGTCTGCTTCACGAGTCAACGAGTTGTTCGTATTACGTTCGATGCTATCGTACTTCTTCGATGCGCTAATGGCTTCTTTCTCCTTCTCATGTGTTAAATTTCGTTTCTGCGCGACCCAAGGCAAAATGCACTCTACGAATACTCGTCGGAAGGTGTCGACATTGAGCGCTCCAACTAGCTCGAGTCTCAGGAGATGAATATTTCTCTCGTAAAGAGTGAGATAAAACAAAACGATGTATGCGTCAAAAGCCTCGAACAAAACCCGCTTGAGTATCACGCTGATAAAGAAATGTCTACTTGAGTCGAGCACCAACAAAAATCATGCCGTGGATTTCTCGATGCTTACCTGTTATCAAAGTCTGCCGTCTATACTAAATAGTGATGAAAAGAAAGAACGAGTGAACAGAAGCAGAAACAAAATATCATTAACTTTCCGGGGATGTCTTACCGTCTCGTGGTTCTCCCATTCAGTCAACTTTTCCGCAATGTGCCTGTACTGGTTATTCAGATTCATGACAAATATAGCACGCAAAATGACTGGTATGAAACTTTTCCACGCAGACGTAGCATCAAATATACTTCCTGGTTCGGCAAGCTGGGCAAACCACGGAAAGTACAAAGGATGTTTTTCATCTCCCCATTGTTCCAAATCTTCGCTGCTGATGTATCCTTGAAGATTCATACCAATTACCATCACAAAAGTTGCCCCGGCGAGAAGGACAGCTGTAACAAGAGCACTCACTGCAAACTTAAGAAGCCTTTTATGATACGGATAGAACTTCTCCATGCGTCCTGTCACCGGACTTTTTCTCATTTCTCCTACGAACTCCGGGCGTTGTCCAAAGCTGATGCGATCTCTGTACGATGATGCATACGTTCCCCAGAGGTACGCCAATCGAGACTCTCTCCGCTCCCAGCACCGTTCGCACAAAGCAGCCCAGAAGAAGGTTGCAAGTCCAAAGAACGGAGTGAAGTCACAGTTATCAACGGTGTCACCGCGGGCCTTGCGAATAACGTAGACAACAAGGCCAAGAAGGCCAGGGATCATAAACCATTTTGTCATGAAATCCATCCATGCGAAATGAAATGCGACTCCTTCTCCGTAGTAGCTCTGGATGGACTGAATGGGCATTCCAGTTTTGAGAGAGGCAGTCTCTCTTAAAATCTTCTCCTTAAGATGAGAGCTATGCACCGGACCAATGACATCAACGAACCCATTGTTCTTGAGGACTTGCACGAGGCTTTTCGGATGATGTTGCTCTGTGTTTGCTTCGCAGTGCATCACTTTCAAAGAGTCCAAGACTCTTGACAGTTCAGACGATTCCTCATCTTTCTCTAGCACAGGAAGAGCATTCAGCATGGAGAGCAGAAGCAACGCTCGGTCTGCGGAAGTAAAGAGTCCCTCGGAATCGTAATCGCTCCTATCAATCTCGGGGAGATTCTTGACGAGATTTTCGTTAAAGCAGACGTCCGAGTCTTGAATGTTGACAAAATCGTCCCGAGCATCCACTGTGAAATGCTCCATAATTATGGGAATTTGATCGTTCTGGGTACGAGATGGCTTCACCATTCCGATCAACTCTGCTTCGTTTTCAAGCATGGCTTGAGTGGTGGTGAGGCCGAACACGACCGCTTTGCTGGTAGTGCAGGAAGCCGCCTTATCATCATCGTCATCGCGGCCTTCGGATGTGACGACAACAATTCCAGCATGTGCTAATCTCCCGATTGTGTGATGGATTAGGTCGGACTTTGCATTTTGGGAGAAGCGCAAGAGTAATATCGGGATGCTCTCCACAGAAGGCAGCACCATCATCAAATATTATCTTCTGGTTATCTTTATTCCCTCTGCTATCCCCTGGCGCAAAATTGTGTCGCTGGAGGCGGGGCGACAAGGAAGCGGCATTCCCGGCGACAACATTTACTGCGCGGGAGTGTGCGCGAGTGGCGTGAGTTGTGGGAGGGAATGTGGAAAAAATTCTCAATCGCGATGAGATAAATATCCGTATTGTACAGTAGAATACCATACGAACTGCATTGCTGGGATGTTATAAGTCTTTGTGAGTGCAAAAGTTAGGTATCGGTGGCCATCCTTTGGTGATTTGCCACATCCCTTCTTTTTCGCCATGCCCCCCCCAATGTCTGCCCCTGCATCCAATCCATCGATACAAATAACACTCCAAGTTGATAATGATTCTGAACTGCCGAAACTTTTAGAGGGAAGGGTGAGTTCGATCGTTTGTTTCGTGGTGCGTTCGGCTCTGTTCTTTTTATATTAGTCTAAGCAAAAAACTTCGTTCTTCGATCATGGCATTTTAGACTGTTGCAGTATTGGGCCAGCCATTGGAAAATCTCACTGCGGAAGCGTAAGTAGCAGGCGAAATTTGATATTGTCTCGAACCCCAAGGAAATAATCCATTGAAAACTCACACGCCGCTCCATCACATCACGAACAAGACATGAATATAGACGAAAAATCAACCTGCACGATCAATTAGTCCGCGCTAGAAGACTCCGCGCCATCCTCGAAGATGCAGCCAATCGTGCGGATGCCCTACCCCATGACTCGCCATCCTCCTACTCAGCTGCCATGAAAATTCTTCAATCGACTATTCCTCAGATCAATGAGCTCGTCAAGCTAACCGAAGCCCTTCGCGGAGGGTATACACTGGATCATGCTTCTGATTACGATGAATGGAACGAATGGACGAGTTTGATGGATAAAGCTGAAGGGGAACAATTCATGAGGGATCAGAGAATTTTACGACAACAATTGAGAGAGTTAGGCAAGGAATCGAACAAAGATTTGCAGTTGGATGCTGAGATAGAGCGGAAACATGATGAATTGATTTCGAGAGCAACAGAGTGGCCTGTGAAAATCTTCAATGAAATTGATCAATCCAGTGATGAAGAAAGAGATAAGATGCATCTATCTGAGCGGAGTAAGAAGAAGAATGCAAGTAGACGCATTGATGAAATAGTTCCGTCCAAGAAGAAGCGGCACGCCCTGAAAGAATCCGAGTCCTCAAAGATCTACGTCACAGAGAGACAAGGAAACAGAATGTCTTCGAACGAGACAGATCAGAACGTGATCGCATATTCACCGCCAGAGAGTGGTCGCATTGGTTTGATCAAGAGGATCGAAAGTGAAAGAGCGAAGGCCATCGCAAGTACAGTGGGCTCGAATACATCATCTTTGAAGCAAACTGCCTCGCCAACAAAGAAGACCAAGGAGTTACCGGCATCATCGGATCAAAAATACGAGAACAAGAGACCACCTGACAGCGGAAAAGAGAGCGCTAAAAAGAAACACAAAAAGAAAGAACAATCATCTAGAAAGAATCCGCCAGAGACTTCGTTTTCCCCGTCTTCTTCTACTACTCAGACAACGAAGCCACACGCCAAACCAGCTGATGGTTCGTCACGACCCATTAAGAAATGTCATCACTGCAAGGAATCAACAACACGTTATCGAAAATGTTCCTATTGGCAGGTTACAGGGAACAAGTGCGGGAAAACGTTTTGCATCGAGTGCCTTTCATCAAAGTATTCGCTGGGGGATGATGTACAGGGAAAAGATAATCCAAATGGTATCCCAATTGAGGAAATTGTTCGAAAAGCAACGCACGATAATGAGTGGCACTGTCCCAGTTGCCTTAAAACGTGCTTGTGTAATGCGTGTCTTAAGCAGAGGGAACGAGATGAACAGAGGGAGAGAAGTCGAGATCAGGGTGGAAGAAGGTCCGGCCGAAGAACGGCTGAACAATCTGATTACTCGAACTTTTTTCACATGAGTGGGGGGATGGTCTCCTTCTCCTAGGAATGGGTATCTGCGGAGCAGTTGATATGACTTGCTTCATCTTCATCTTGTGTTTATTGCAGCAATTTGTAGTGCACTTGTGAGCAAGAAGAAATGTTATATACGGGGTCAACCGGATGCTATGGTCGTCCGCAAAGCAATGGTTGGTTAAATGGCAGGAACCACGATGCGAGAATTAGTTTTGCCGGTCAAGGAACCTGTTAACAACGCTTGGACTGGTCAGGCTTGTTTAAGTCTCTTTCCTTTTTGTGATTGTGACAATTAATGATATCCAACTACCACGACATTTAAAACCAAAAGTCTGAACTCTCTATCAATAGAAAATTTAATGAAACTGACGTTGTTTGTCACTTTCACACTCTAACAGACTCCCAGCCATGCCTGCTCGTCATAACCTTGAAAGTCATCGACGTCGTAATTTGCTCTACCCCCTCTCTTTTCATCTAACAAGGGGCTGCTACACCAATGAAGTCCAGTAAGTTGCCTTCAAATGAAACCTTTAAGGGGACAAGTACGTTTTAATTAATCATTAATCATGATAATGGAGCGATCCTAATATTCCTATTTGGGGAATTCCTATTTGCCTAAAACCCTATTTCCATAAAATAGGATAGAAATCGATTTCTTGCCTAATATTCCTATTTGAACATGTACCTAGAGACCCAGATCTCTAGATTATTATATTACGGAAGAGTTGTCTCACTCTTCGATCGTAACATCAAGATGGTGGACATCGATTCGTCAGACCCATCTTCCGAGGAGGATCTATCCAGTGTGGCATCCTCCTCCTCATCTACTGGCAGCACCTCTTCCGTGAAAAGCACCAGAGACCCACCTGTCCAGACAGGTCCGGAAACACATCCTGTTGTAGCAGCTGCATCCGCTGTTACTGCAATTGACGCTGCAGGAGGGAGAGGAAGGGGTGCAGGTCGTGGCGAAGCTGGTCGAGCCGGCGGACATGGTGGAGGTCGTAGTGTAGGACACGGCGGCCGTGGGCACGGTCGTGGTTGCGGCCGGGGGCGGGGCGAGGGAGGACATCCAGTGGGATGAACAAAATATTCCCAAACTGAAGTTTGGAATCTCCTTGAGGCCGTGCGTCATTATCTACCAATTTCTGGTTTGGAATGGGATCTCGTGGCTCAAAGCAAACTCGGCCTATCATCACGATGAAGGACGTAGTGGGGATCAACTGAAGATAAAGTTCAACAAGATCTCCAAGACAAAGATGGGTACAGGGGATCCCAACATTCCGGCTGAGGTGAGGGAGGCAAAAGAAATTCGCTGCTTCATCATCGAGAAAACAGAAGGAGTCACTGGTTCAGAAGAGGAGCTGTTCGTTCCAGATGATGAAGAGGATTTTGGTTTGGACCAAGATGACAAGATCAATATTGATATGGGAGGAGGAGGAGAACTTGAGACCGAAGAAAACAATGGCATTGTAGGTGTCGGTCAGCACAGGGGAGCTGTTGGTGTTGCTCGAGGTGTTGCTCATGCAAGTGCAACTCCTTGAGTTGCTGGATTACAGGGAGGAGATGATAGCTCTTCTGGAAATCACCAAGGAACTCCACGTCCAAGAGTGAGTCCATTGTCATGAATTTATTTTTATTCCGACGTGACTATTGTTTCATGTTCGCTCACATGCTCTTCTAGAGAACTACTGCTTTGACACCAGTCAGCAGGAGGCAGAACAAACAAGGTCGTGACACAGAGGATGAACCGAGTTTCAGCGAATTGATGATGACGATGACCTCTCAACAGATGCAGGAGATGCGCAATCGTGAGGCAGATCGTGAGGATGAAAGAGAGGAACGAAGAATTAGGATGGAGGAACAGAGGGAGGAAAGGTGTTTGCAGATGCAGATGCAGCAGCAGTTTATGGGAGCTATGATGATGATGATGATGATGATGATGATGATGATGATGATGATGATGATGATGATGATGATGATGATGATGATGATGATGATGATGATGATGATGATGATGATGATGATGATGATGATGATGATGATGATGATGGGAGGGAATGTTCACAATCAGCCTTTTGTCTCGGCATATCAAGCCAACATGCTTCCTCCTCCAGCAAACATGACTCCTCCTCCAACAATCCCTCCCATGGACATGAATCAAACAAATACCAACGAAGACAACTTTCATTCAACCGAAGGCAAATCCCCAGAAGAATAGAAGTAATTGTTATGTTATTAACATCTATTTTAAGTGGTTTGAATTATCTTTGACCAAAAGTTATTGCATTGGTAATATATTCATTTATCTTTAACCCAGGTACTCTATGTTTGCATCAATGTCCAGAGTTGGTAAGTATACCGCAGTTATTTGATTTATCCCAACAAGACGTGAGCGCATGTTAAACAGGTGAAATAAGCAATCAAATGCCGTTCCCCATATTCCTCATATATCATTGTGTCCTTTAGCCTGGGGAATGATGCCTGTACTGCTCTCATTCCCCATTCCGCTGACTGACGCATGCTCATAGCCTCCCTCTTTGTGGCAATATTAGTGATTTGATCGTTGATGTTTTCGTACTGTGCATCTGCTGTTAAGTCATCCTGAGATGACTTGATAAGGAATTTATGGTTCAATGACGAAAAAGCAGAGTCTATAACAAATTTCAAACCTGTCGCCATATACACATTTTCCAATTTGTCGTACATGTCTCCCCAGTCGGCAACTGTACTATCGTGGCAGCATCCTGGTACGTTGTAAAAGGCCAAAGCGATTGTACTGTCTGGTGCAAATCCTAACACACCCATCACAATATGATCTGATTTCCATCCGTTATAAAACCGTGACTTCACAATTTCATCTGGGGCTACTTCTATTCGAACTTTGATCCCATCCATAGTGCCCCACACGTTGTCCAGTAAAGGATGACGAGAATGAATCATAGACTGATACTCCTCTAATTTTTGTGCATCTGGTAGTTGAATCCTACCCATCGGATGTGCTTTGAGAATCTTCACAAGAATTCGTCTGGCAAACTGAAGATATTTCCCGACAGGAGTCATGGTCAATCCAAAAATTAACTGCAGCACCATTAACGAACCATGAGTACGACTCCAAGACAAAACAAGGCCTAAACAGTCTGCCGGATGCATCATTCGTGGACGTCCTTTGGTCATGCTTTTTTTGAACAATGAAGCCATCATGATCAACAAAAGGAGTGTACTCTTTGTACACAGGAGCAAACAGAGACAAGAGATAGTGGAATGAATCAAAGTCAAAACCAGTCAGTGTGATGAAGGCCTGGTTGTCACCCTGCATGTATACTCGATGCCACGGACTTTTTTTAAGGCTAAGCAAAGAGCCTCTGGGAATATGCCGCTGTCTGATGTAGCGCTCTCTTGCATCCATCTGGTGCCACATCACCTTCCGATTTTGAGAGAAAACGAATCTTCTACTCTTACGGGACATGACATGTTTTACAAGCAGAAGATTTAACCAGTAGTTGATCATCATGATGAGAGGAAGGAGGTTTTGTGGGGAAGAACAACATAAAATGCACAGCCACTGCGCTTCAAAACATAGGAGTCGTGGAAAATAAATGGTGAAAAACCAAACATGCTGGTGTTGATTTGACTTAGCATACACAACTCATTGCTTCTGCTCAATTAATGAGTCTGGGTAGCAATGCTGATGAAAGACATTGGTGTTCTAGAGGTTTTAGGAGGCATTCTGCATCTGAAAATATTGGGGTGTGCATTTGTTGGTATTCTTGTGGGGGAGATATGTTGAAGATGCAATATGAAAAGGGCTAATGGCATGCAGAGGGTGGTGGTTGTGATCAAGCCAATGTTGGTTGAGGTGGCACTCCCCACTAGTGTTACATCCTGAAAAGGTGTAGCAAGGTAGAAGCTCTTGATATAATGCTGTGTGCAACAGAGAATCAAGGTTGAAAATGGTAAGGTTTGTTATTGTCTCTTCAAAAAATGACAAAAAGTTGTTTCTCTCTGAGAGGAGAGTGTGCAGTATTTCATGGGCAAGTCTGATCCATTTGTGCTATGCCCTTGCAGGTTGTACCTCGAAGTAGAAGCTCTTGATATCATGCTGTGTGCAACAGAGAATCAAGGTTGAAAATGGTAAGGTTTGTTATTGTCTCTTCAAAAATGACAAAGTTGTTTCTCCTGAGAGGAGAGTGTGCAGTATTTCATGGGCAAGTCTGATCCATTTGTGCTATGCCTTGCAGGTTGTACCTCGAAAGTAGAAGAGGAGAGGGGATAGTGACCTAAGCCGAAAAGTATTAAAAATCTTGATGTGGGCTTTTCAGCTTTGTTATTTTGTGAGTTAATTTAGATCATATTGTGAATTAACAATCCACCATGATGAACCATGATGAAGCAAACATGCTTCATTTTGGCAAAACGAGACTATGTAGAGATCCATGTAGAACTGGTACATTTCAGTGCTAATGACACAGTGAGAGCTCTTCTGTATCTTGAAGCAATGGATCTCTTCTGTATCTTGAAGTGATGTGGATTCTGTGTCAGTATATCCTGACTCAGAGCACCTTATCCCAAATGGTATTTTTGGGTAATGAGACAATTCTTGCTATTTAGCAAGACTGCAAATCTTAGGGGATGTCCAGCATCTCCTAAGGAATTAAGGGTATCTTTCAGGTACTCTGAGTACTCCTGTAGAGTAGATATTTGGCCTATGTCACGCCCCACAAATGGAGAATCAGGTGAGTTGTGTAAAAACCTTTTCATTGAAAGGAAAACATCAGGCTTTGTTGTAATGGAAGACACTTGTACATGACAAGACGTTCCTACTTGTAGTGACTACGAAGTAAAGGTTGTAAGCGTAAGTGTTAGTGGAGAGAGGAGTTTAGAGTGATTAACTGACAGTATATTTATTTTTAAGTGTCTGCAGTGTCAAAGTATGGTGTTACTCTCCTAATATTCAATCATTCTGATTTTGTTCCGGTGAACCCTGATTGTACCATTTGATGGACTGTAGATATAGTCCAAGGATCTTTATGGTATTTGCTTTCAGATTTGCGGAGGATACCTTCTTTACAAAGAAGTACTTTGTCACCAACCTTGTAATCCCAATCGACGAGACTTGTTTTCACGCTCGGTATTGCGATCGGTTTGGCGTTGCCTGTGATCTCCTATTTTGTTCCAGTCAGCCAGGAAGGGAATGTCAAACAGCATGTCCCTACCAAATATTGCTGCACCTGGAGAGGCTTTGAGTACTGTGTGGTATGTGGAGCGAACGGCCCATGCAGCATCTGTGAGGAAGTCTGCGATGTCACTAGGTGTCACTGTATTGGCCATGTCTAATTCAGTGGTACGGAGCATTGTCATGATTACTTGATGCATCCGCTCTAGTATTGCTTGCTTGAGGGTTCTTGATGCTGGTTGGCTTACGCTGATACCGTATGAATCACATAAGGTTTCGAAATTGAGCTTGAACTCGCTTCCATTGTCGTAAATGATTACTTGACAACGTGGTAACAGCTAAACCAGATCTTGTTAACTAAGGAGCCTACCTGTGCTGATGATTTATCAAAGTAAGCTTCCTTAGGTTTATTATGTGTGTTAGTACCTTTATGCCTTTACCGTGGGAGCAACAGAAGTCACTTCTGTTACCGGAGTTCCACAATCTCGAACCAACTGGTTGCTGGATCTATCATTGTGACACACATAAAGTCAATTTCAGTGCCGCCTTGCCCTTGAGAGTGTATGGTCCTATTAGGTCCACACAGAGTACTTCCCAGGGTTGGAAACAACCAATTTTGTAGGTAATTTACCATACTTACGCTTGGCCATTTGTTGACTTGGCATTTATGACAATTTTTGACAAAGGTGCGAACAGAGCGTCGCAAACCTTTCCAATACATCGCAGCGGAAGAGTTCTTCGAGACGGAGTAGTCCCTGGATGCTGCAGGTAGTGATGGTACCACTGTACTGCTCGCTGCTGGAGTTCCTGTGGGATGACAAGCTTGCCATCCTTGCACAGTACTTGAACATTTTCTACCAG
Source organism: Cyclotella cryptica (assembly GCA_013187285.1). Classification (NCBI taxonomy): domain Eukaryota; phylum Bacillariophyta; class Thalassiosirophyceae; order Thalassiosirales; family Thalassiosiraceae; genus Cyclotella; species Cyclotella cryptica. The sequence continues at coordinate 738,562 of JABMIG010000015.1, read as the reverse complement.
TTGAGGTTTGTACTCTCAAGCAGGCTGAGTTTGTCCAGCATTTTATCCGTGTTGAGCTGTGGCAATCTCCGAACTGTCAGGGGATATATTGCATTCTCTTCGCGGTTGGCAAACACAAAGTTCATGAGGTCTGAGTGTTTGTCTGGGGATGGGTCCTCTTCTGATTGCATAGTGTAATAACACCAGCATTTTGTGAAGGTCATCCAGTTTTCCTTGATGTCCTCTGCTGGACCAAAGTCAAGGCGTGAAACGCATCCGCAACTGTGTTGTGGATTCCTTTGATACACTTTGGACCATATTCCTCTAGCAGTAAACGCCAACGGTAAACCCTGTCACAGGTCAATCCGAGTGCATCTTGCATGAGGTTCTTGTGGTCTGTGTAGACTACAATTTGTTGGCCCCACAGCATCCCTTTGAACTCGTTTCAACAATGGCTAGAAGTTCAATTTCGTTACGCTGTACTTTTGCTGACAGACAGAGAGTTTTCTGCTGAAAAGCTATTGGCGGTTGTTCTGAGTAATGACGCTCCAAGTTGTCTCTTGGAACCATCAGTATAGATCTCGAACCCTTTGAGTAATCAGGGTAGGCCAAGGACACGCTTTTGCAATAGTGGCCTTTACATCATCGAATGCTTTTGATGTTCCTCAGTCCATTTCCATGGTTTCTTTTAACCTTGAGGAGTTTGGACTTTTGTGACACACTACTACTAGGCTTGTGAGTGGGGCAAGCATTTTGCTGCGCCTTGCCCAAAGATCTCGATAGTATTGGACCATGCCAAGGAATCTACGGAGGTCTTTGACATTTTTGGGCGTGTCAGTGCAAGTATCGACTGTACCTTCTTGGGTTGTGGTTTTATACCATCTCGTGAGAGTATGTACCCAAGATATTCTGTTTCTATGGCACAGAAGTTTGATTTCGAGCATTGACTTTCAAGTTCGCATCTTGCAGTCTGAGAGGACCAATTCCAATTTAGCCAGGTGGTCTTCCACACAATAGATCATCAATGTAAGCTCTTACGAACTCAAGGGTGGCCATCAGTCCGTCATGTTTGATTGAAAATGTCAGGAGAACCAGCAATACCCATTGGTAACCTGAGGTAAGAGTATTTACCCCATGGAAATATAATGGTGCAGATTTTGGATGCATCTGGATCCAACCTAATGGTATAATAGCCCATGTTTAAATCAAGGGCAGTTGCAAAGTGAATCCTTCTAGCTCTTGCATGACTGTACTAATTTTAGGTAACGGAATGGTTTTCTAACTATTCTTTGTTTACTTCCCTAAAATCACTAAGGAAACAGTCTGGTCTTTTTTGGTACTATGAACGATGGTGAAGCCCATTCAGATGCGGGCTGCCACTCTAGTACGCCAGGTCACACAGTCTTTTGAGCTCTTTCATGAGAGTCTCTTTGAGTGAGTGAGGTACTGGGTAAGCTCTGCCATGATATGGTTTGGCACCTTCCTTTAATTCAAAGGAGACAGGCTCTGTGTTCCAATCACCTAGTGTACCATCAAAGAGGTCCTCGTATTTACGGAGGAGCTCTAACAACTTGTTTTGATCTTGTAAACTGAGGTGAGGACAGTTGGTGTCAACAACTGATTGGAGGTCTGCTTTTTCATATTTTGCATCTAAGATGTGAACTGCGCGAGTGGCTTCCTCAGTACTACGTGGTTCATGAATCATGCTGTGGTTAACTGACCAAGCTTTTCAATCTTAGAGCTGGTAGCAAGACTGTTGATGTCTCTCATTGGCAAGATGATCTCATCAATGGTAATATCCTTTGTTCGAAAATCCAGAACAATTCCAAGCTCACTTAGTGTTTTTACACCTAAGATGAGGTCAAACGCTGGCTTTGCCATCTTTTTCCATCATACTCGACAACATCAGGTTTAACTGTGTATTCCTTGCTGTTAGTAGTCTACTAATTTTAGTGTGACTTCGCTCTTCCTTTGGTTTGGAAGCACCCATTTGACGTGTGCCAAGACTTTGACACCTGCCTAGCCAAGTAGGGTTTGTTGGTTCCTTTTTCATGGAACATGAGGTCACCATCAGAACCAGTGTCTAATAGTACTCAAGAAGTTGTTTTTGCGACTCCTGGACAAGTGTTTGAGTTTTGTCGAGGACTGACTTCCGGTCGCTAACTTTTGCACAGCTAACACTGCTGTCACTGAATCTACTGAGTTCTGTGGGCTAGGTGTTTGTGGTGGCTGTGTTTTGGGTAGAGGGTCCAAATCTGAGTTTGGTTCTACTTGGGTATTGGTGGATAGATTCGGTCTTTGAGATTTTTCAAAGTTGCGCCTAGCAAGGGACTCGAATAATCCTTAATTAAATTTTTTGATTTAATTCAAATTTTTGATTACTGGTAGTTTTAATCGGACCAGGGTAGTATAATTTTCTAACTCATGGCTAGTTTTAATTTTCTTACTACATACAGGAATTTCCCGGTACTACCCGACCCATCACTTCAGGAGGAGTCGGAATCGCTGTCACTTTTGTACTGACGGCGACGCTTTTGCCTTTTTGTTGGCTTTCTTGAGAGACTTCAGTTTCTCCATTCTCGCTACAACCTGTGCGTAGTATTTCTTCGAGCGGTTGTCCTCACGAGACTTTCGCGCAGGTGCCCCAAAGTACCCCGCGTAGGAGTTCCGCCTTTGTTGTAACGCGACACCTGCGGTGTTATGCGTGGTGTGTGCGCCCCATGCTTTTGCACAGCTCGCAGTTCCTCTCGACGCGAGTATACCGTGCGTGCTTGCTTGCTGGGCTTCCTGGGAATGCGCCCGCTTGGCAGAACTTCCTGGAGGGCTGGTCTGCTGCTTGGGCCTTTGCAGGCTTCGCAGTTGACTGCTTCTCATCCACTGGGTACCTCAATACGCCGAGAATGAGCAATAGAGGCTTAACCCCTTTGGGATAGCATTTCTCTAGCAAGTGGTACTGATCCTGCCACTTCAACGGCACATGCGCAAGATATGGCATGCAAGTTCCGATCCGTGAAGGCAAAGACCTGTTGCGTCATTGCACTAGCACTAGGGCTGTAGTACAGGCATGGGAGGTCTTCGATAGTTGTTCAACTGCATGACGATTGAACAAACTGACGAATCTTAACCTTGTTTCTTGAGGCAATTGGAGATATAGAATCTCAAATTTTCGCCTGCATCATGTGCGAAACAAGACTGGAGGTGGAGTAAATTACACCTCCTGAATGACTCGGACGTTTTGCCCGGTGACTTCTTCCTCTCGACCCAAAGATGTCGGGAAGGGCGCCGACTCCGCCTGCTCCTTGACAATTAAGTCCCAGGGCTGACGTGCCTCCTCAGTGAGGAGTTGGCATAGAGTTGAAAACTTCTAGGGCCGAGTCATTTTGCTTTCAAGGCGAGCATGTCGGCCTTTAGGAAAGAGACTCTGCAGTCTTCACTTCCTTAGCAGTTTTAGAGAGGGGGTCTTCGCGAGTTCACGTGAGAACAGCCTTCCACGCGGCCTTTTTGAGTCATAAGCCTTTTCGGCCTCGTCGCAGGCGGAATTAACCCCATTTTCTTGGCGGTACTGTACGCCTTGTTCCGTCGCAGTATGAACTGCTCGTTGGTACCGTGTCCGGACCAAACCGTGACTCCGTTTTCTGACCCATTCGCGAGGGTGCACTTGAGGGACTCAGGCTTAAGATCCAAGGCTTGGACTGGGTCCCGGTCTGGCACATACCGGATGGGAGCTTTCGCCACCCCTTCCGCCGCATTCTTGGTTTTAAGCCCGATGGGCGCGATCTTCTCAGAGGCCATTCTTGAGAGGGCTGCTCGAGACTTGTACCCAAGAAAAGGGTCTTGTAGGAGCTTCGTGGGGCGACTCAACGAGACACGCTTCACGAATCTTGACGGCGGATTTGTAGGGCTGACGGGCGCTACTACTTACCGCCGCCAATAGACGATGGCTCTACTAGCGATCACCGACGCTTGAACGCGCTCACTGACGGAAGACAGACGCACGAAGCAGGACTTGACGTAAGTCGGCACGATGACGGACGGTCGGAAGGCAGTGTGGAGCTGGACAGACGATCCAGAAAAAATCGCCGAGTAGGTTATCGATCGATAGTGACCTAAGCCGAAAAGTATTAAAAATCTTGATGTGGGCTTTTCAGCTTTGTTATTTTGTGAGTTAATTTAGATCATATTGTGAATTAACAATCCACCATGATGAACCATGATGAAGCAAACATGCTTCATTTTGGCAAAACGAGACTATGTAGAGATCCATGTAGAACTGGTACATTTCAGTGCTAATGACACAGTGAGAGCTCTTCTGTATCTTGAAGCAATGGATCTCTTCTGTATCTTGAAGTGATGTGGATTCTGTGTCAGTATATCCTGACTCAGAGCACCTTATCCCAAATGGTATTTTTGGGTAATGAGACAATTCTTGCTATTTAGCAAGACTGCAAATCTTAGGGGGATGTCCATCATCTCCTAAGGAATGAAGGGTATCTTTGGAGTACTCCTGGAGTACTCCTGTAGAGTAGATATTTGGCCTATGTCAAAGAGAGTGGCATTATTTAAAAGTATTCATGAGGAATACACCATTCAATCAGCATGATTCAATTGGAGACGTAAGTGATATATGCAGTACTCAGAGAGAGAGATACATCACTGGTTGTGCCTGCCTTGTTATTAGCCAATCCTCTAGTGTACACACATTTTGTGCACTAAAATGTATCCTCGATGGGGCTCGAACCCACGACCTTGGGTTTATTAGACCCACGCCAACTGAGCTGTACGAAGACTGTCTCTCTCAATGCGCCGACCGGGAAAACCCAGGGCAAATGCTTGGAAGGCATTTATGTTACCACTACACCATCGGCGCTTGCCCCCAATGAGCAGACTAGCAAATATGTTCTTGTCTCAACTTGGCTCTTAGACCTCTTCAGATGTACTAAAATCCTCAGAAACAGAAGTTTAGATTCTTCTGTGTACCGTTGTTTTCCACTTTTGGATTCGCTAATTTTCATTTGGTACACATACCATTTTTATGCAGTTTGTGTGGCTGTGAGTCATTTGGAAGTGAAGAGCAAGGTGCAGAGTGGTTGCCCAGTGATAACCAGGCAACTCTGGGGTGGGATGTCAATGTCAATCAGACATTATAAGCATGGCTAATGAGGGTAAGGGGTGTTCAATTTTAAGCAGCCACCACTGATTAAATGTGCCAAAATATGATGTGATAAGCACCAAACATGCTGGTGTTGATTTGACTTAGCATACACAACTCATTGCTTCTGCTCAATTAATGAGTCTGGGTAGCAATGCTGATGAAAGACATTGGTGTTCTAGAGGTTTTAGGAGGCATTCTGCATCTGAAAATATTGGGATGTGCATTTGTTGGTATTCTTGTTGGGGAGATATGTTGAAGATGCAATATGAAAAGGGCTAATGGCATGCAGAGGGTGGTGGTTGTGATCAAGCCAATGTTGGTTGAGGTGGCACTCCCACTAGTGTTACATCCTGAAAAGGTGTGGCAAGGTAGAAGCTCTTGATATAATGTTGTGTGCAACAGAGAATCAAGGTGGAAAATGGTAAGGTTTGTTATTGTCTCTTCAAAAATGACAAAAGTTGTTTCGCTGAGAGGAGAGTGTGCAGTATTTCATGGGCAAGTCTGATCCATTTGTGCTATGCCCTTGCAGGTTGTACCTCAAAGTAGAAGAGGAGAGGGAGAAGAGAGTGGCATTTAAAAGTATTCATGTGGAATACACCATTCAATCAGCATGATTCAATTGGAGGCGTAAGTGACATATGCAGTACAGTTGTGCCATGTGGTACAGTACCATGCATCTCTAACTGAAGAGAGGCCTGCAAAAGCAAGAGCTCATGACACCATGTCAACTTCTCTTTGTGCGCCGACCGGGAATCGAACCCAGGGCAAATGCGAAGGCATTTATGTTACCACTACACCATCGGCGCGCAACACTTGATCAGAGAGAGATACATCACTGGTTGTGCCTGCCTTGGTATTAGCCAATCCTCTAGTGTACACACATGTTGTGCACTAAAATGTATCCTCGATGGGGCTCGAACCCACGACCTTGGTTTATTAGACCCACGCTCTAACCAGCTGAGCTACGAAGACTGTCTCTCTCAAGGCGCCGACCGGGAATCGAACCCAGGGCAAATGCTTGGAAGGCATTTATGTTACCACTACACCATCGGCGCTTGCCCCTCAAAGAGCAGACTAGCAATTATGTTCTTGTCTCAACTTGGCTCTTAGACCTCTTCAGATGTACTAAAATCCTCAGAAACAGAGAAGTTTAGATTCTTCTGTGTACCGTTGTTTTCCACTTTTGGATTCGCTAATTTTCATTTGGTACACATACCATTTTTATGCAGTTTGTGTGGCTGTGAGTCATTTGGAAGTGAAGAGCAAGGTGCAGAGTGGTTGCCCAGTGATAACCAGGCAACTCTGGGGGTGGGATGTCAATGTCAATCAGACATTATAAGCATGGCTAATGAGGGTAAAGGGGTGTTCAATTTTAAGCAGCCACCACTGATTAAATGTGCCAAAATATGATGTGATAAGCACCAAACATGCTGGTGTTGATTTGACTTAGCATACACAACTCATTGCTTCTGCTCAATTAATGAGTCTGGGTAGCAATGCTGATGAAAGACATTGGTGTTCTAGAGGTTTTAGGAGGCATTCTGCATCTGAAAATATTGGGATGTGCATTTGTTGGTATTCTTGTGGGGGAGATATGTTGAAGATGCAATATGAAAAGGGCTAATGGCATGCAGAGGGTGGTGGTTGTGATCAAGCCAATGTTGGTTGAGGTGGCACTCCCCACTAGTGTTACATCCTGAAAAGGTGTGGCAAGGTAGAAGCTCTTGATATAATGTTGTGTGCAACAGAGAATCAAGGTGGAAAATGGTAAGGTTTGTTATTGTCTCTTCAAAAAATGACAAAAAGTTGTTTCTCGCTGAGAGGAGAGTGTGCAGTATTTCATGGGCAAGTCTGATCCATTTGTGCTATGCCCTTGCAGGTTGTACCTCGAAAGTAGAAGAGGAGAGGGAGAAGAGAGTGGCATTTAAAAGTATTCATGTGGAATACACCATTCAATCAGCATGATTCAATTGGAGGCGTAAGTGACATATGCAGTACAGTTGTGCCATGTGGTGCACAGTACCATGCGGCATCTCTAACTGAAGAGAGGCCTGCAAAAAGCAAGAGCTCATGACACCATGTCAACTTTCTCTTTGTGCGCCGACCGGGAATCGAACCCAGGGCAAATGCTTGGAAGGCATTTATGTTACCACTACACCATCGGCGCGCAACACTTGATCAGAGAGAGATACATCACTGGTTGTGCCTGCCTTGTTATTAGCCAATCCCCTAGTGTACACACACATGTTGTGCACTAAAATGTATCCTCGATGGGGCTCGAACCCACGACCTTGGGTTTATTAGACCCACGCTCTAACCAGCTGAGCTACGAAGACTGTCTCTCTCAATGCGCCGACCGGGAATCGAACCCAGGGCAAATGCTTGGAAGGCATTTATGTTACCACTACACCATCGGCGCTTGCCCCCGCAAAGAGCAGACTAGCAAATATGTTCTTGTCTCAACTTGGCTCTTAGACCTCTTCAGATGTACTAAAATCCTCAGAAACAGAGAAGTTTAGATTCTTCTGTGTACCGTTGTTTTCCACTTTTGGATTCGCTAATTTTCATTTGGTACACATACCATTTTTATGCAGTTTGTGTGGCTGTGAGTCATTCGGACAAATAAAATTCCGGGCATGGTACCATACTACAGGTATGTTGTGAGGAATTTTGGTACAATATGGTACAATAGTTGTTTGCCCCTCTGGGCACACAAAATTAGCTTCTTCCCTTGTTCATTTTTCGGTTCTTCTGCGTCCAACAATCTTCCTTGCTCTCATTTGTACTGCAATCGTCGCAAACATGGCAAAGGAAGGTAACGCCAAGAAGGGAGCCAAAAACCAAGTGCTCTCAATGCCACACGGTCGAGCAATCGGACAAATAAAATTCCGGGCATGGTACCATACTACAGGTATGTTGTGAGGAATTTTGGTACAATATGGTACAATAGTTGTTTGCCCCTCTTCTGGGCCACACAAAATTAGCTTCTTCCCTTGTTCATTTTTCGGTTCTTCTGCGTCCAACAATCTTCCTTGCTCTCATTTGTACTGCAATCGTCGCAAACATGGCAAAGGAAGGTAACGCCAAGAAGGGAGCCAAAGTCTTTAAAACCAAGTGCTCTCAATGCCACACGGTCGAGCAAGGTGGCGCCCATAAGCAGGGGCCTAACCTCTACGGGTTCTTTGGACGACAGTCGGGTATGGCCGACGGCTATTCGTACTCCAGTGCGAATAAAAAGAGTGGTATCCAATGGGGCGAGGACACTTTGTTTGGTGAGTTACTCTTGCTCGTTCGTTGGGTTCTTCTTCTTACGATTTTGTCTCACATTGGTTTACGTCTTCATTCCCTTTCATCAGAGTACTTGGAAAACCCAAAGAAGTACATCAAGGTAAGTTTCCTTTGCTGACGTTTTTGCTGAGATGCAGCAACTTCGTTGTGTCGTGGTATCATGTCTCTTCATTGCACGAAGGGATGTGAAGGGGATGATCAATGTTCTGTTCGTCAGAGACGTCATTTGGTTAATCCTGAGTTGCTTCGGTGTCTGCCGTGTTGCTGGGTGTTCTTCCCCTGTATTTCCTATTTCGCATCTCATGCAATATCTTTTCATTTCCCCTCAGGGAACTAAAATGGTCTTTGCGGGAATCAAGAAACCGCAGGAACGCTTGGATCTTATATCTTACCTTAAGGAATCTTGCTCTGCATGAAATTAGACTTTTTAAGGGTCCATACTTGCCGCGAGATGAAGCTGATAGGTCGGATAACTTTGTTTCGTTGGGTGTCAAAGTGTTGGAAGTTAAAATCCCTACGTCCTAATTATATTAAGTCGAAGATTGGTCTGGATTCAATTTTTGTATTGAAAACTGCACATTGTCGTTAGTCCCTTCGAGCCGGAATAAGATCTGGGTCAGTGATAATGCATTAATATAGATACTTTCTCTAGAGCTCTGACAGTATGACGTCTTCTGTCATGACTGAATGTGTTCTGGAAGAGTGCACCATTTCCGGACTTATGACCTATGCTCCTCGAAGAGCCTGCTCTCATTTCAAGGTTACATTCGACAATCCTACCAAGCATGGTTGCCCCAATGAATGGATTCATTGCTTTACATGATGTGCTCTCCATTTCTGGGTGGAGCGCTCTAGTAGGGAGTACTAAGTTTTCAAGTTTGTGGGCTTCAGTGTGTGAGCAGATAAGGAAATTCATTGTTCTCAACAGGGTTTTCCCCCAACAGAGCTAGCTAGCAAACATGATGAAATAACTCTCTTTCATATTCCATTGCATACAAGATAGATCGTTTCCTAGGAACCCATACCTCTCCTACTGTGCTCCCAATCATTTTTGTGGCATCATTCTATTGTGGGTTTGATTTTCAGGCCTTAGGAACCCCTGATCCTGAAAGCTCACAATTTATTGTCCTGGTGATAGAAGTAGCCCCAATACTCGCCCATTAAGAGTACACCATTTGTCCTGTACACTCATTATGATAAGCAAAGAGAAAAACATATCTGTCCTATGTACTTATTTTGATAAAAGATAGAAAATGTCATCAGTGCATGGACATCAGACAAATGATTTTCAGTACTGCCTACAGTGCGCATTTGCACAGCAACAATCTACGCAAAAAAATCATCAATCAACAAACCCTTAACAGTTCATGGCTTAGTATCGCCAGTTATTGGCTCTCAGTGACTAATTTCAACTTCCATGCAGATGTGCTATGCCCCATTTGTAGATAGGAAAGTCACTAATCGATGCCAATGATTTGTGAAAGTAGGGCAACTTGGTGTTCTCATGAGCCTGTTTCCTAGCACCCCTATGTATCCCTGAGAATGACTGCATATGTGGTTACCAGGTACAAGTATTTCAAACCAATTAGAAGCTGTCCAGCATAGTAAGACACATGAAACCAACTTCTGTCCCTGCTCAAGCTTTGGGAATGCATGGCTCGGTGCAGTCAATCCACAATGACTTCTATCTGTTTGTGGCAACAAGCCTATAGATGTGAGTTTCCCATACTTGTGCTTATGTGGTGTTTATCAACTGGACAATATATGACAGTTTCTGGCGTGTGATCAGATTTTACAACTCATAACCTTCCAATACATCATGGTATGGAGCATCTCTTCAAGACGGGTGTGTTCGTCATGTGTAAGGAGTGGTGATACCAGGTTACACAGAAATGTGGGGATATCATCGTGTCATACTTACATAATCATTGAGAGAGCTCGACCAATTGAGTAGAATACCTATCATGTTGCAAAGTTTCTACAGAACTGCATCATCCTTCTGGGATTGTGCGATTTCCTTTACTGTTAATAGATAAATTACATCTTTGTTGATGCAATATGCAAACACAATGTTGATTTGTTCCCGATGATCATAAGGGATCTCATCACTTGTAGAATGAATGGTGCAGTTGCAAACCGGCACATTGTGTACGTCATCAAATTAGCCTTGTCATCTTGGATTGGACTTGAGCCTCATCTAGAGATGGCATGGGCAACAGTATTATGGATGCCTTCGGTGTGCCTAATTGTGGGACCATACTCCTCAATTAATGATATCCAATAATAGACCGTTTTCTGAAGCTAACCCAAACACATCTTGGATCTTGTTTTTGTGGTTTATGTTGTGAATAGCTTGATCCTCTGACCCAGTGGCATGCTGATGAAATCTTTTAGTGCTCCCACTGTGGCCATTAGTTCAATCTTGATCATGCTGTAGTGTTATTGTTTTGCTATCAGTTTCCTGCTGAAGAATACAAAGGGAGATTAGCCTGAGTAATAACTGAAAACTGAATCAAGTTGTCTAGATGAGACATCAGTGTATATATCAAATAACTTTGAGGTTCCGGGAAAGCCTAAAAAATGATGAACTACTAAAAGACTACTAAGGTCAGGCTATTATGTGATTGTCTCTGCAAAATACCCTACAGCTTCCATGCAATTGATGAGGATGATAAAACATGAAATAGTATCCAATTCATGCTTAATGCTTCACATTTTCAGTACTGTCATTCATCAACTAACTGGTATTTATCATCAAAATGCTGTAATCATAATAATGAATGCACTCCATGATGCAGGATCAATAAACTAAAGCAGAATATCCAAAAATTTGCAAAATCACAAACTGGGAAAAGAATCTCTATCAGGATCCTCTCTAATCCTTTGTCTCCTTCGGGCTGAAAGCTAACATTATTCCTCTGCTGAATCTACTCACAACTATAGAACACTGTATAGTTCAGTTGGGGTTACAAACAAATCCACCTGATATAACCGGTATTGTTGTAGTGGGAATGTTGATTGCTTTGATGATGAGTCGGCTGATAAGGAGGCAGAGGAGGCTGATGGGGTGGTGGTGGACATTGCTGCTGAGTAGGAGATGGAGGAGGCTACTGGTGATTGAAGGCTAGAGGATTTGGATGCAATAGAGGAGGATAGAATAGACTTTTGGAGTACCAATTTGTCCACCATGAGGATGTGTGGAAGGAACATTACTTGGAGGAGTGAACAGGCCCTTGTCCCAACCCTTATTTTTCTTTCACTGGTGACAGCATGATATTTTTCTTGATCTGTAACAACAGCAGATACAATTTTTGTGGGTTGATAGTCAGCCCCAGGAGGACAGGATGCAGGATGCTCAATGCTCAAGCAGGAAGTCATAAACTTCTTTATCAACAGGCATGTCCCAAATTATTTCCCTGGAGGCGATGACTGTCTCCACAAGAAAATCAGGAGGACAGACCTTTGGCTCCATGACCAGATCCCATCGGGGGTGAGATAAGAGCAAGAAAGAGAGCATACAAAATAGGGGGAGAGGGAGAGAGGGAGAGAGAGGGAGAAAGAGAGAGAAAGAGAGAGAAAGAGAGAGAAAGAGAGAGAAAGAGAGATCACGTGCGTGACACTCTGTTGTCATGAAATTGTAGGAATTGCACAGGGATGTTGATGCTGTAGGAGACAAAGTCACGCACTGTCCTTTTTGACAGCCAGACCAAAGCCAAGAAGTTCAGAACAAGGAACCTCTGTCATCAGCATGATAGTTGGCAGTGACACCGATGAGAACAATGAGACATTTAGACTTACAAGAACTTACTCACTCATGTAGTGTGGGTATTGGTGGCGGGGGGCACTTAGTTGATGGGAGCTGAAGCAGGTGTTACTGGATGGGGCTGTCGGATATGAGCCTAGGACATTTTATTTGCTTTGTATTGCTCATCTGTGCCACAAGCAACATGTAATGTGTGGAGGTGAGTATCATGTTGAAGGTGAGTACCATGTTGAATCTTATAACATGTAAAATCAAAATGAACTTTCTTGTTCCAAGAAGAATTTATATGTCATTGTTTGCAAAGACATTGTTCAAACGGTTGCAAGTCTGATGCTTTCATTGCAGTACTCTAAAAATACCCCTCAATGTAGAAATGAGGGTCTTGTGTATGATATGTTCAATGTTTTAGATGTCAATCTCATCCTTTTTGATGTGGCTAGCAAAGAGTTTTGGCATTGTTCTCCCACCTTCTAGGACCACTGGTCTGCAGTATTGTCAAGTTGTGTGATTAACAACAGGAGAGTGATGTTAACGCAATTGTGTGATCGATAAACAACAAAACAGTACAATTTCATATGTTGTTGTAGGAGTTGTTGTGTTGTACTTACTACCCACTTCATCACAACATTTTTGTCATTGCTCATTTTTGTGATACTTTTTGCTTTTGATAATCTTTTCATGCTACTATCTCTCTAATTATTTTCTTTCTAATTATTTTACTACTAGCACTGTTCAGAAAAATGTAGAGCAATCACTTATGTCATGTGCTGCTTGTCATGTAGTTCACTAAATTTCATGGGAAATGAGGTATCAAGACATACACAATGATGATAGGTATTAATGATTTTATTGCTCAGTGTAATCAGGACATAACAGTTTGCGAAACAAATTATTTTATGACGTGATTGATGCCAACTTAACAAAAACTAATAGAACTTTATTACTTCTCTCAAACAAAAGAATGATTTTAATCAGAGTATTCCACAGTACTTAATCTTTCACCATTCTCAATGCAAATTTGCTCCAAACAAGCAATGGCACGAAATACATCCTGATGCTCACGAAAGCAATGCTGCCATTGTTGTAAAAGAATGTCCCATTCCTTGAAGCGTCTATTGATGTGTTCATGTCTGCTACGAACCCGCTTCTCCTCTTCTTCATTGCGAAATGAAAAAATAGTATGCGGGGCTTTTACTCAGTGCGGAGCCTCAGCTCTATAAACTCCATCAGCAAACACCTTTTCATTTGCATCCAATTCCAACATGAGCCCCATTATGAAAATTTGCAAATCATTGTAGAGTCCAGGAGGTTTGGGTCCATAAATCCAGCAGATTTCACCTAAGTGAATTGAAAGCACTTCATAGCGCGAAGCACTACTCTTGAATTTGTGGCTGTAAAACTTCTTACCCCAGTTTGGCATCCTAAAATCGGTACCATCCACACTTAGCAAGCAATCACTGCCATTGTCGCCTTTGTACCTGTTCTCAAGTAAGATCTAGGGCGTAGTCAGGAATAGGAATGATCGAATGAACAAAAGGAATGAATTCATTCTTACCACATGATATTCTAATTCTGCCAGTGACTTGATGAAGGGCCATACCCACTTTCGAAAAGTCTTGGGGTCAACTGCCCCATCAGAGCCTCCTGTATTTGCACACAAATCCACCTCCACAGAATATAGTTTCATAAACATAAGTGACCACAAGAAATGGAAAAACATGCCTCCTGGGGGGACTAAATTGTACCCACACAGTCTGTTCCATGCATCCAGCACTGCTGGTGCTTTCAATCCAAACATTTCCCTGAACCGACAATCTTTGGACCTCCCTGCGCCAAGATTTCCAAGCTTCAGTTGGCCTCTATTCATCATATCCTTCCCCAACAAGTATACATCATCAATTGTTGTTGGATTTTGGTAGATTGGGTTGATGCAACTTGGTGCCATTACACAACAATCAGTTGCAGTGGAGTGATGGTGGGATATTATCTTGCCTAAGGAGGATGATGAACTTGTACAAACTCGTACAAATAATGCTGTCGTTCAAGTTTTGACAAGAGAATCACATCATGTATGGTACTACCACGATGGGCCACAACAGCCAGAGAGAGAGGCAAGTGATAGACATGAAGTAAAGTCCTTCGTGTCACTTGTGGAGCTCGTGTTTCGGCAATGACACAGCAAAAACGGAGTCATTTAATGAAGCTTCATGAATGAGTTAGGGTTTTGAAAAAAGAAAGAGGTTCAATTCAGCGATTAAATCGTTTCAACAAGGTAGTGAAGCTTGTTGTGACCGTTCTCACATACCGAGAAAGAACTATTCAATCATGCATGATTTCCCGATTTATGGGAAGTTACATCATTCTTGGAGGTTAAATAATAAATATTTGAAATATTTGAAACGCGGAGAAACCAAACACGTCAGAAAGATGAAAAGATGAAAAAAGATGAAAAGATGAAACAAAGATGAAAAGATGAAACAAAGATGAAAAGATGTAAAAAGGATACATTTTTAAGTAAGGAACTAGTGGCATCATTTCATGAAAGATGAAAAGATGCAAAGATGATGAAAAGATGAAAAGATGATAAAAAGATGAAATTCTTTTTAATCATACTATAACCGCACAATACCACTCTTTATTCTGACATTGTATGAGTATTATACGGTTGTGATGTTGTAGTCATCACGGGATTGGTGCACACCACCCTCCTGTGTTGTGATGACACAACATCACCATGCTGCGCAACAACGGCCCAAGGAGGTGGGACGACAATGCAAAACGGCTCCGTGCCAGCCACAATGAAAGCGGTGAGATCGACATCTCCAATATTGACCACATCACTCCTGATATCCTCAATTTCTACAACAAGGAGTATTTTTCTGTGTACTGCGACCTCACAAATCAACAGAGGAAGCATCAGGCTCGCAAGCGGTTGAAAAATGCACTTGCGAACTACGAAACGGGAATTCATCTCCCAAGGAGAACTGGCAAGTTCATGTTATGTTTTCATGTTTCTAATGATCGTTCAACATGGTACACACCATCAGGATTAAGAGGCTGCTAATTTCGCAGGTGACAACGAAGAAGAAGACGACAGACGACGACGAAGACAAAATGCCTCCTGCCAGACAGCCCCGTCCCGCACCACCAGCTCCTGCTCCCGCTCCCCTCAACCAAGAGCCTCCTGGCAGAACCGTCAATGCCCTCACTGCAAGAGTGAGTAACGTCTCTCTTGGTGGCATCTTCAACCTTACTGCCACATTGCCCTTCCTTGGTGCGGACACCAACTTCCAAGCTGATGGGAAGAAGCTCCTTGTGCTGGACTTCCTCGCTTTTGATCTCTCGATCAACAAGTACAACATCTGGTTAAGTTCAGATGGGAACTACCTCTCCTACAGCATCAAAATCCCCGCGCCATTCCTACAATTTGATGGCAACAGGGATGTTGTGCCAGGAACTGAAGCATCTCTTCGGAGCACGCTTGGAAGGATTTGTCGATCCAACAATGACTCACTCGATGGGGTCTGGTTGACGGAGCAGAAGGTTGGGCCACTTGATTTTCCTGTGGAGACAGTCGTCACCTCCAAGGAAATCATTTTGGACATGCCTGTTGACAGGGAGTTCTATGACTTCCTTGTCGAACATCCAAGTGTTCCTCATGGAGCTGAGTATCAGCCCCCAAAGATCCTCCGTGTGTGCTTGACAGGTCAAGAGAAATGCCATGCCGTCAACTGTGAGAGCAGGATGAGGGTCAGCACAAGAGCCTTCACACCTCCAAGGGATGTTCCTCCTCCGCATCCTCCTCAACAAGCCAATCCTCATTTTTGGCACCCAGCTCCCCCTGTCTTCAACTATCAGCAGCCTCCTCCGCCTCCCCATCAGCCTCCTCCGCCTGCCTATCAGCAGCCTCGTTACCCAAACAATCCACATGTGCAACACAACAATTCTGGTTCTGTTGGGTTGATGTTGGAAGATTCAATTATGAACAACCTCAACCACACTATGGTTTATCGCCGTGAGGAGCTTCGCCAGAGGAATATTGTTAGCTTTCAGCCTGAAGGAGAAAATGGATGCAGAGTTGATCCTGATGAAGGCACTTTGCCCGGTTTGTGATTTTGAAATAAACGTGGTTACACTGCTATATTTTTGGATTCTAGTTTGTACAGTGGATTTATAATAATAATTACTGCAGCACTTTGATGATAAAATACTATTTAGTAGAATTATGAGGATACTAATTATTGAAAAATTTATTGAAAAATAGCTTATTTTGTATGAATAAGTTGTTAGTAGTCTTCTAGTGATTACTTTGTTTGGCTTTCGCCACAACATGTAGGCTATCCTTTAGTCATCTGTTTCTCTTCTTTTCGTCTTTTTTTGTCTTTCACCTTGTTAATGTGTTTGTTTTCTCCATGATTCAAATTATTACTTATGCTCCATGAATTACGCCTAAAACATATTTGAAGAACTTGTGAGAAGAGTATCTTACATCTCAGAATGTCAAGTAAAGTTTGATTAGCTTTTATTCCATTGACTACTTACAGGATTAAAATAAGAAATGCTCATGTGAAGCTTAATTTCATATTCCTTCATCTTTCATGAATTAGTAGTTGAATTTTGACACATGAAGGTTTCTAATTGTATGACATTAACAAAGTTTCCTTAAACTATTTCACTTCAATGAAACACAAGCTCCAACAATGCCATGATGTCACCGGCAAAGAAATAACTATCATATTATAGTATACTATTGCACTGCAAGATATGGTGCTGTTGTGGGCCATGGTGAATCGACCCAATCCATCCTTCATCCAAGTGATGCATGTGAATGCATACACACACCTTGTGGGTGTAAATTTTGAACCAAAACATGCACCTTCCCAATCATCATCCTTTGTAGCAAGTTTATTCTATACCACCAGACACACTATCCTACTATCTCTCTGCTCCAATTGATTGTTTCATCATGGAACCAATTCTTATCAACCAAAATTCAATGGCAGTTGGTGATGTATACTTGATTGGTAGAGATTGTGATTACTGAAGGCCTTGGAAATCTCGGTGCAGTGAGGTCTGAAGATTGTTGGTTCGGGAAATGTTACAACTGAATGCCGCAGCACCACTGCCACTGGATGTGGGGACATCTGTATGTTGTGCAAAATTATCAGGTGGACACTTTAGTCACCCAGGAGGCATGTTCTTTTCGATTTCTTGTGGTAATGTTCAGGAATATTTATTCCATCAAATATCATTTTTAAACAAATGCCAAAGGCTCTGATAATGGGAATTGACCCCCAAGATATTTCAAAAGTTGGTTAGGCCCTTCATCAAGTCTCTGATGGAATTAGAATACTATGTGGTAAAATGACAATTAATTGCTTATTTTTCATTCACTCATCATGAATTGACCTGATCTTGTTTGTTGCTCAAAAAAAGTCACAAAGATGGCAGTGATTGCTTGCTAGCTGGTGATGCTGATTTTTTGATGCCAAACTGGGATAAGATATTTTACAGTCACACAATTCAAGATTACGGCTTTGCAGTACAAAGTGGTACTTTTGATTTAGTTTGGTGAAATCTGCTGGACGCGTGTGCTCAAAACTTGTGGACTCTACAATGATTTGCAAATTTTCAGAATGGGGCTTATGTTGAAATTGGACACACATGAAAAGTTGGTAGCTGATGAGTTCATAGAGCTGAGGCAGTGCAGTGAGTTAAAGCCCAGGATACTATTTTTCCTTTCGCAAAGAAGAGGAGGAGAAGAGGGTTTGAGGTAAACATACACACATTAACTGATCCTGCAAAGAATGGGACATTCTTTTGCAACAGTGGTGTATTTTCTTTTGTGATCATTGGAAGTGTGTTCATGCCATAGTTGATTTGGAGCACATTTGCATTGAGTATGGCAAAAGATGGAGTACTTCAGTGGAATACTGTGGTTAAAATCATTATTTCACGTGGGAGAAATAAAGTTCTCGTAACTTTGTCATATTAGCATCATGTCATTCAGGTCATACACTGATTTGTTTCACATCACATCTTCTTATCACACTAAGGAATAAAATCAATTCGACCTATTGTCATTGTGTACATCATGTTGAAACCTTATGTGAGAAGTTGACTGAAATATTATGGCATACAGTAGACGAGGATAAGTGATAGATGTAAGATGATTTAAAAAAATATATTATCACATTTCCCTGAACCTCTCTGAGTAATCAGGATAGGCCAAAGCAACATCTTTAGCCATAGTAGCTTTTATATTGCAGTATTCTGTTTGGTGTACCTCATCAGAGTACCAAGCATGTTTTTTGGTTTTTTTGGCTTTGGTGGCCTTGGTATGAGCACTTTTGAGTGGGCAAGCATTTCACTTTATCTTGCCCATGCATCTTTAAGGTACTGCACCAAACCCAGGGATCAACCAAGGCCATCACTTGTTTTGGCAGTGAAAATGTAAAGATCAACTGACTTGTGTTTTGTTGTGTGTAATTCTTGCTGCTGTGATGATATCAAAGGTATTTCATTTCAATAGCAAAAAATTCAATTTTGGGCATTTAGTCACAAGCCAGTGTCTCACAACCTGAAAAGCTTGCCTTGGTGATTTAGAGCATATCATCAATATAAGTTCAAAAAACTCAGGCAAACGTGAGCTCTGACATCTTAGCATGACAAATGTTGAGGGAACATGTAAATGCCCCTTGATAGCCTGAAAAAAGATACCCCCCCATGGAAAATTGATGGCAGAGATTTCACTGCAAATGAATTGTTAGTAGGACTTATGATCCTGTTAGTTAAAGTGTTAGAATGTTTTTTGATTACTGAATAGCTAACAGAGCCTAAAAATAGGTGGATTGTATCTCTCCTTGGGTCAAGTATGAATTCTTTCTTCTTGGAATTTTTTTCCATTCATGTGACCGCTTACAAATTTACTAACGTGAGCTTCTAAAACATGATTTTTTTCTCCTAAATTATACCAAAACAGTAGAAGCCAGAACTAAAATTGCCCTGCTCAAAGCACTACCAAGAAGAGTTAAAATGCTATCTAGATCAAAATGATACCATTCCACATAAAGCACAACACATCATCACTGCACAATAGTTCACAACATCATACTAATATAAAACACAACTTTTAACCATGGTGGACAGATCATCACCTCCCATCACCGCTGATAAATTATTCCCCCATGAGGATAGCTGTTTGGAGCATCTTCCAAGTTGTACTTGATACGATGGGATATTGACTCGTGTAAACGAAAATATAAAAAAACACTTTTTATATTAGAAGAGAACACAACTCTCAGTTGCGACAGATGCTGTACGCCTCGGTGGCAATAAGGCACGTGGTTCAGATCCTGGTCCCTGATGTAGTGCGATGATGTATCTAGTACAGTGTCACACCGCAAAAAGTGAGGGTGAGAATGCGCAGTCAGGCATTAGGGCCTACTGTGGGTTCTGATTTTTAGGGCAAAATGCACTGTATGGACTCTTAGAGCCTACTGCACAGTGGGTTTAGGGGATGGGATAATATATTTCACATGTTGTTGTGGGTGGCATGGTATTGAATACAATGCCGCGTTTTGTGTGTGACACTGTATTTAGTACAACTTGGAAGACGGTCCAAATAGCCAACCTCTTTCTCCGCTCTCAGCTGCCAATGTCTCTTCCATGCAATCATCACAACATACAGTTGATGCCAAAAGAATGGTGAGTATCAATCTATTATCTGCAGTTTCACAGTTTTCATGCTAATGATTTTCCCGTTAAATCATTGTATACATAAATCATTGTATTTTGGGTGAACACATGAGCTATCATATCTCCTCCCATAGACAGGATCAGAATATCACCCTGCAGCTGCTGCCAATCCCTCACGTCTCTCAATCAGAAGCGATTATCCAAAAAGCACAGTGAGAATTTGTTGACAATTGTTTTTACCCAGATTTTCACTCACTCTTTTTTACAATAATTAAAGTGCTGTGTTTTCCCTGACTGGCAACCTGGGATTTCTCAACACCCAGACAGGATAATGCCCCAATGTTGCTGCCATGCCCTTGTGTCTTTCTATCCAAAGCAGAAATGTCAAAAGAATGGTGAAAAAAGTTGCATTTCTATGATGTTATAGTTCTTTCACTCACCTTTCTTCAACTAACTTCCTATTTTTGGGATGAAAGCACAATCAGTGATATCACAGCCCACAGATAGATTTTTTACCCCACCACTACGACCATCTGCTTACATAGATTGAAACATGTCAAAAAGAATGGCGAGAAACCATTGCATTTTGACAATTTTTCAGATTTTTCTCTCGCCTTTTTTCATTTACACAATTAGACTGTTATTTGCGGGGCCAACGGGTGATCTGTGATATCGCTGCCCATAGACTGATTTTCACCTTGCCACCACTGCCATCTGCTTACGTTTTTTGAAATATACAGTTGTTCATAGGTCAGTATCAGCAGAAACGATGATGGTAATGAGATCAACATTGGTGCATGTCTAGTGTCCACTTTAACTTGACGTGAGCAACAAATACTTGTAAGATCACCTGGAAATACACAACAATCAAACTCAGAATTTTGAGACTAACCTGATGCCTCATTCTAGTCTGCTTCTATGCTTTCATGGACCCATGTAAGGCAACAGGGTCATGTAACAAAATCTGTATACATCAACATCATGCAAAACTCAATGCAATTAAAATACCGCACAATTGTGGCTTTCTTTCTAGTTGCTATTGATGTTTCTAATTACTCTCCTTTTACAGTCACTTTGATAACTGTCATATTTACAATCACACAATCACATTAGTCTCATTTTGGCTGTACAATTTTATGCAATTTCAAACATTACTTTCAACACCTTTAGGAGGCTCTTTGGCCAACAAATGGGTAACAAAACCCATAACTCAAGTGGTAACCAACAAAATGTAGCCATGGTGTTGATGGGGTATGCTTCAAGTGTTCATAACAATCTACATCGCTATGTGTGCCTTTTATGTGCTTTTAATGTGGCCATTTTTCAATTACTCTGATATTTTGGGGGCAAACACATGAACTGTGATACCTCAGCCCCCAGATTGACATTTACCCCATCGCCACTGACACCTGTTTTGTGTTTATTAAACCAGAGCAGTGACGCAAAATGGATGGTATTTTTTGTTTGAATGGCATCTTTCAAGACTTTTGCATTATCTTTCCTGCCAAAGAACCAGGATGGTGCTGTTCTTGTTTTGTTCTGTTCAATTGATGAAGATAAAAATAAGTTCACCTCCCATGCAATCATTGTTTAGTAGTCCCAACAATTTATGTTTTTCATGATCAAAAGTTCCCTACACCTTAATGGTAGACATGAACATGTATACGTGATTGCATTCAATTCCATCATATCCCTAGTGCCGATGATCCAACATGCCAAGGTTGCATACACTCAAAGGTGAGTAATAACAGACACAGCCCAGTTGCTGGTAATTTAAACTCGGCAAGTCCATGTTTTGTCCACAATCTACTAAAAAGTGTATGAACATGTGCAGTGTCGTACATTTTCTTTTGACTTTTAAAACTAGAGCCGTTTGAACTGAACCATAGTCATCTGTACATGCTCTGCAGCTCTAAGAAAATTGTGTCGCCCTTGATCTATTTGTGTATTTATGTGATGGACATTTTTGTATATATTAGCCCCCATATATTGGCACTGGCCCAGTGCTGGAACTGGGACAGACCCAGTAGTGGAACTGGGCTCAAAAATGAGAATTCAGATGGCCCGTTTACCTATAACAGAATGAGAATCCTAATTTGTACTGCACTGAAGTCTCTACCTAAATCAAGAATTGTCCCCAAATTGTCACCATATCAATTTTGGACAGCAAGTGCCAGTATGGGGATGTACATGTCCCAGTTCCTGCATGGGACAAAAAGTTGGTACCAGTTCCAGCACTGGGCTAGTGCCAATTTGGGGTCCAGCACATGTACTCAACGGTGAGTAATAATAGACACAAGCTGGTTGCTGATAATTAAAACTTGGCAAGTCAATGATTTTTCCATAATCTATTATGACAGTGTACAATTGTGTGCATTGGGGTACATTTTCTTTCAAATGATCTCTAGCCTTTAAAACTAAAGACTGCTACCAGCCATATGCACATGTCCTGAGGCTCTAAGAAAATTGTGCCACCCTTGATCCATTTATGTATTTATGTCATAGACATTGTTGTGTTTTTGTCTAGATGAAAAAGAGAGGCTCATTTCTGTTTATTTCTAAACCAATGGTTGCAAGACACGTTTGATACATTTTTATTACAATATAAATTGTTATTTATCTCATTTCTGTCTGTGCTTTATTATTTGGTAAAAGGGGCCGTTGCGTGGTAATACTGCCATGTGACTATGGGCTCTTGATGATACTTGCAAAGTACTTAGTGGTTAACAACAACATTCAATATCATAAAAAATCCCATAATTTCAGCGTGGTCGTCATTAAAAGTTTTTATGATATTGGCAAATCCGAGTTTCGTGCGAGCTGGGACAAAAAGCGTGGTTATTTTGCACTATATATATTGCCACAGGCAGCAGATATAGAGGCTGAAGCATAGATTAGATTAAATGATCAAACCAAAAAACCTCCAACAAAACACAACGGCGAGTTCTACAAAGTTGTTTTAGACAGAGAATCTTTTTGCTATGACAGCAGCGGGACTCTTGATGAATTCATATCCCAATCATTTTCAAAAGAGTGAAGTAATGTCTCTTTACTTATTATACAGTATTTTTCTACTGTAACAAAAAATAGTCAGTTAGTTCAATCTGCCTCCATATATATCATCCTATGAATTTAGACTCCTAAGACTTTGACGGGTAACGAATTGTTAGGGCAAGATTTCTGAGAGGGAGCACGAGAGACGGCTACAACATCCAAGGAAGGCAGCAGGGTAGTGACAACAAATAACAATGCCTATGAATATGGGTACGTAATATACATTATAGGTGACAGGTATCAGTGGATAAGACACTGCAATATCTAGAAGACAGAGCTTGTTAGTACTATTTGCTGCTAGAAAATGTAATGCAAGAAATTTGGCTGTAATTTTGCTGCATATTAGAAAACAAGGGCCATACAGTGACACTGACAAATCATTCATGATCATATACTTACACAATTGCGACTACAACTGTTTCAAATGTGAACAAAAATGGACGTCCATTGCCATCAAACTTGTAGGCAGATCCTTGTCACAGTGATCAGTTTAAGCAATGAAATGAAATATCACCTACAGAGGTGCAGTTCATACAAAAATTGGTGTAAAGTGGGTTTATTTTTTGTAACCCCTCAAGGCAACTTAGACTTTTGATTGCAAAAGTATGATTGGAGCTTGGAGTGAATTTTGATTGTCAGAGGATCAAGAACCATATGGCTTGATCTGACACCCCAACAATACAGTCAGGGCTATGGTGTGTATTGTAGAGGATTGAAAGTGGAGAATGTGGATATCAGCTTTCAGGGGCTTGGCTTCAGCTGAAGAGCATCTATATAGAAACCCAGAAATACCATATGAACCTGTCATGCAAAATGACAACTATCATTTTCTTCCTAATCATAGTGCAATATTTACTTGTGTTTGAAATGAACACAAGCTAATGTCTTCTTCATAGAAAAGGAGGAATATGTTACACAGCAATAGAGCAATTAATTCATTCATGTGAATAATGTACATTGGAAGATGGTTGCAAGGTGGGATATGATGGGGAGGAAGTTGCTGCAGCATTATTTGAGGATGCATTTTGTGGTGTAGAGTATTTTTTGCTTGTGTGTTCCATTTGCATGGGATTGAGCATAGGATCGGTTGTAGGGGGCGCAGTCTCAGAAATAATACAGAAATAACATGTAGATTATTTCTTATTTTTTGGACTTGTATTTTTTGAGCTAAGTACTAGTAGTATTGCTAGACCTTGTCCAAGTAACGATTTGTGGAGGGGAAATCAATGAAAAAGAAAGGTATAATATCTTTAAATAATTAATATTACTAGCAAAGTTAGACCTTCTTCGCAATAATAATGTTACATGATAAATATATGTTTTTCCACAAACAGTAATAAAGGTAAATCCATCATAGAAACGTTTTATGATATTGTCGGGCGTACATCAGCAGTTACTATCTAAGTGTCACCAAATGTTTGTTGATAACTACCATGAAATACCAAGCGATACTAGTTTGAAACAATGCAGTTCATTTTGGAGAGACTCTAGACATGTGTGGGATTCTAATTATCAAGTCATGGCAAGTTCCATCTTGTGAGAAGATTTAAAGACTGGTAAAGAAAACATGCATATAGATTGATTTTGATAGAATTCACTTCTACAATGGATAGAAAGTAAGTTTATATCCCTTCCTTCTTAACAGGCAATGGTAACACAAATATTATTTAATTATTTTACATTTTTGCCTAAAACAATCCTTGTAATCATATCATTCTGCACACAATATCTCGTGAACAAACTCTGCTTCACCTGCGATCAAACAAGTACATTCATTCTTACAGAACAAACTGCAAACAAAGAGACCCAGGAGCTGAATATACTAAACACTTCATCCGTTGGCTTATATGTGTCCAGTGACAAGGTGAAGAGGAGAATGCAAACAGTTCTCCACCCAGAGTGGGCCAAAAGATCTAGAAGAGATCAAACTTTGCTATCTGCATCGTGGCTGCTGATTGTAAGGGGAATGAGAGAGGAGTAAATGTGTGCAAGATGGTGTGGCTACCGATGATGATGGAGGAGATGGTGGAGGAAAATTGGGTGATGAATAGAGATGGGTGGTTGTGTGATGACCAGAGGTTGATGGGAGACAATAGAAAAGGGATTAACAAATTTTGAAAATGAAAGATTCCTAACAAAAAAAAGAATCTTGTTTTGTCAACAGAGTCAACACCTACAAAAGATGATAGTACTGCATGCTAACAAGACCACAATCCCAGTTTAGACAGAGTCATTGATGCAAATTGTAATTGGTCTCTTGGTGGTGTATAAGGAAGCTCCAGCAGTTCATCATCCAATCTAGAAAAATGAAAGACAGATGAAAGGGACACTTATGTGGTTTCTACCTCTCAAAAAAGGGTTTGCAGAGTTAAATTTCATTGTTGGCACAAATTAGATGTAATTAGCTAGTCATATATTGATTTAGTTCAGTAAAAGCCTAAGAGTTTGGTACCATAGCAGACCATACTGTATCATACATAGCAGTTGGCAGTAGTGGCCCGTGGGTGATGCAGATCGCTGTGCCTTTCATTGCACAAATAATTTGATGTGCACTCCCAAACAATGGGGTTTCCTGTCGTCATCACAATCACTCCCTTGTATCTCAGCAAGTTTATGGACTTTTGAGCTGCAACATGGCACATCACCGTGTCCTAACTTGTGGCAATGCTGCATCTCAGGAGAGAGTGAAAAAGGCAGGTTGGTTGGTTGAGTTTTAGTGGGTATCATGATTGTTTTATTTGGTTGATTATTTACTTGGAAATGGCCTTGACATGATATCTTCTGCCACCCCCTCCATGAATTTCAAACCCTATGCCCCATGCCATACTCAGGTGGATTCAGTCTAATACCCAAAAAAGAAGCAATACAATTGACCATCCCAGTGGTGAGTTTCGTGATTTTTTATATGGTCAACTATTAAATTGACAATGGCCATCCCTGACCTGCCATTTTGTGTCTGAAGTGAAATGGACAAACCCCATCTGAGCAGTATGTACAGATATTACCATGTCTGGACATAGTGCAAACTTTGTAAATTGGAATCCTACTTACTTCTTTGTAAATTTGTATTATATGAGGCGAGCTATTTATAGCTGAAATGGCAATGATGCGATGACTCTGTATTTCATACAGACACGAATGTTATAGTCCCGCTCATGTGTTGTCAAATGTATCCTTTCTCGAGATGTTTCTTGCTTTGCCCAAACCTTCCTGTGAATTCTTGTCATTGGGTATCTGTATTTGGTTAAAATGCAAAGATGCACTTTCACTTAGAAAGTTCTGACTGCATTCATGGTGTCACCCCCATAAATTGAAGTAAGACCGTAAATCCTCCAACAACCATGGCCAAGAATTCCAAATTGCACACAGCAGAGCCCAATCATGGGAACCCTATGGCTGATGCCACCTTAAATGATGCTGAGTGTGACCTTCCTACTGATGTTCCTCCCCCTTTGTCTTCCCTTCTCACTGTAAGAAGCGACGTTAAAAAGAGCAAGCACCTCACCGTCAACCCCATCAATGACACTCGATCGCAGAAGAAAGCCAAGAAGAACAAAAATCCAGGCGAGTCATGATTTCAATCGCGGATGCTGTTGCATTTCATTCTTTCTTTATCCCAGGAATATAACCGACAAAGCCCCCTATTGTTGGTGAGTTTAAACTCAACCAGCTTTCTCGGGAGAAGGAATCTTCCAACAAGCAATCTTGGAAGAAAACAAATCCCAAATCTTCCAAGAAGGCACATGACACCGCCAACAACAATGGAAACCCAGATGATTCTGTTGAAGACATTTCACTTGTTGAGCTGCCTCAGCAGAAGAAATCTACAAACAAGTCATCTACCTCCAAATCTATTAGAAAACCTTCCGAGAAGGCACATGACACTTCCAAGATGAATGAATTTACCCCAGATGATTTGGAAGAAGAAATTCTAGCCGCTGACCTTTCTCCGGAGAAGGAATCTCCCAAGAAGAAAAGTAGGAAGAAAACCAGTCGCAAATCTTCGAAGAATGCAAGTCACAGTGAAAAGACAACAAAGTACCCGGATGACTCTGAAGAAGACATTACACTTGTTGAGCTTTTGAAGAAGAAGAAGAAGAAGAAGAAGAAGAAGAAGAAGAAGAAGAAGAAGAAGAAGAAGAAGAAGAAGAAGAAGAAGAAGAAGAAGAAGAAGAAGAAGAAGAAGAAGAAGAAGAAGACATCTACAAGCAAGTTATCTACTTCTAAATCCACTCAAAATCCTCAAAATCCTTCCAAGAATGCAAGCAACACTGCCAAGAGGACAGCAACTCACCCAGACAAAGACAATCAATTTGTTCAGCCTTCCAGAGGAAAGGAATGATCCAAGAAACCATCCTCTCACAATGCTGTTGATGTCTGGACCTTATTCGATCCATCCAATCCATCTTTTGCTGGTTTTGATCCTAACACCGCATGGCCCTGTTCCAATGAAGAAGATGTCAAAGTTAACTTTGTCAATGGTCACGGTGGATTGGATTACAGGATTCCCATCACTGAGTTTGGTAACTCTTCATCTCTTTTTGGGTCCTTTTAACAGATGAACACAATCTCTCATTCATTTCTTTTTTCTTTCAGATGCTCATCCGAACTTCATGAAATGCATTCTTCAGCACATGGGCAAAAAGACAAGGGTATTATCCTGGGGAAGGTATATAGAACCATTCATGTGTGTTGGCACATGTACTGCAAGTGACATCAAGTCGTATGAGGATGCATATTCCTCATGAACATTCAAAATTATCTAATGCAACCACCCAAAGATTCAAATCCTGACAAGAACAGTCTTATGTCTCTGATTAACAACACGTTTTCCAGCATAACCAACCTCAGTTTATCTCCAATCAGCAAAACCACCATGATGTGTTATTTGCATGTGTTATTGCAACTAACTATGTTTTGTGCACCAAATGTCCCCCAAAACCTTTCCCAGTGTACCCAAGAATCCATCGCGTGGAATTAGTCAAGAAGAATTCCAGAGAAGATCTACTCATTCTTACGAAGACATGATACCTTTAGCCCAAAGGATGATTAACTACATTGGATACTTGTTAATCCATCTCATCAAGTCTGTTCAAGTAAGCCAAGGAGTACTGGTACGGCAACTCAAATTGTGGGATCCCAACGCTCCGTGGATGTCCTTTGTCGGACCTAGTGACACAGTTAGAGAGAGATGCAGTGGTCAAGTGGGAGGTGTTGTTTAGTCATGGAAACAAAGAAATGGTAATCATCCCAAGTCATTCTTACTTTATTACATCTTTTTCAGGTCATTTGTCTCAGTTCCTCATCCAAGACTAACAGTACTGACTGGTCAAGCTTTTTCTTCAGTCTCACGCCCGGGCAAGTTGTACAATGATCAATCACTGGCTATTCACCACTTGGTCAACAAAATCCTGGCCATTGGACCAGATGACAAAGACAAACTGGGAACTCGTGATGACTTTGAAAGACAATTCTGTAGAGTCTCATGCAGACAGCAACAAACAAGGTACTCACTCCCACAAAGAAGACAAGACTGCGGTGATCAAGACCACTCCAATGAGGATGATGGCATTTATGGAAGTGAAAATGAAGATGGAGTGTCAGACAACAACGATAAGCAACTGGAGAGGTCATCAAATGAGGATGATTCCAGTATTGGAAGCATTAACAAAGATGGTTCTCCTGAGGAAGAGGAAGTGAAAGAGCAAGTTGAAGACATACACAAAGAGGATGGAAGCAATATTGACGATAAATGTCAAAAGGAAGAGAAAGAAGATGTTGAAGACATAAACAAAGAACGTGATCAGAGTTTGCTGGAATCTTTGGCTGATGATGTTGCTCAAGTAAGTGAGTCAAATGAAAAAGACAACAGTAGTGTAAGTGATCATGAAGATGGAGTTCATGAAAATCTAGGTCAAACTTGAGAAGAAGAGAACAAACAAGCTTAAAGATGAATGATTGCCTGTTCTGGGGTTGGGGTCGTTGTACATGCTAACTTTAATCTACATATTGGGATATTTCAGTGTGTCTGACATGAGTTTTTCTTTTTGATAACATTCATTCTAAAGAGATGTTCTTCCATTATTAACTCAAAAATAATGACCTGATGTCATAGTAACTGTTAACACATCTTACATCAAGATCGCGTTTCCTGTCACATTTTCTTGTATGGGAACTGTCCCTGTTGATGAAACAGTTCATATGGTAACTGTCCCAGTCGATACGTATATTCTACAAACAACCCCTGGAAATCGAAATGTACATTAGTCTCCATGACCGCCTTCCTAACACATCTTACATTGGGATGGGGCTCCCTCTTGCCATTCCTGATAGGAGAACTGTAAGTGTTTACCTCACACTTCTTATGGGAACCGTCCAAGTCGATACATACAATATACACTTGAACTGCTTTAACACATATATTCTACGATTCTTAGGCATCCCCAACAAGGACTGAAGGCATAATGTACGTGGTGACCTACCCTTGTCTTCAAACCTGAAATGTATATTCTACACTATGACGCCATTCATAACGTACAGTTTACTTTGGAATCGGAATTCTTCTAACATCCCCCAGGAAATAGAAATATACAATATCCGCCACGGCCATATTCCGGCATTGTGTAATGTACACATAATATGTGATTAATTGTAAGGGTCAGCCTGTAGATATTAGTAATCTAGTCCATTGAGGCAATGTTTCTCTTGTGTTCTGGTTCTTGTCTCGTCACATGCAAATTCACATTCACAAGCCTTAGGACCACCAATAGGTCCGCTTGTGATGTTTTGGAACACTTTCTTCTTGAGAACCAAGACTGTGTCATCAAACTTTATCATTGATGTTAAGGCTTGTAATGACTCATCTCCGTGGTAGCATTTCAGAAATTGAAAATATAAGACCTGTCAGGATAGGTTTTTGGTTGATCAGGAGCTGATGGAACACAAGAAGAATTTGGCCCACAAGCCTGGGTTATATCAATCTTGGTTGCATTGTGGATTATTTTGAAGGTGTGAGTCCATTCAAGCGATGAGTTGTAAGAAAGCTAAAAGCTGGTCATGCAGATGTGGATCCATTGTTTTTAGTAAGACGGGGTTGGTTGAGATTGGTTGAGGAAGTCGGTGTCCAATTATACTGAGGTTGAGACAGATCTGTCAAAGCATTGGAATGAGGGTGAGACTCAATAAGAAGCAAACTAGAATATACTGCAGTTGCTGCTTGATTACTTGGTGGGACTAAGAAAATTGTAGTAGATCGAATGAGTGATGATGTATGAGTCCTTAAAGTTGACAAACAACATGGCTAAAATCAATGTTGGTCAAAAACGGACAATTGACAGATCAGGAGATGTGTACAGTTAAAGTTGGGATTCAGAAAACGGATAATATACATGCATTCATTTTGACAAAGGGAGAGACATTGCTTAAATAACCAAAAGAAAACACAGAGAATATACGTATCAACTATGCATAGTCACAACATTGAATAATAGGACCAAGGGACAATGCTCACATATCAGAAAGGACACACAGAGAATATACGTATCGACTCAAACGTCAATGAGGATGATAATGCTCACATAACCAAAACGAAATATGGAGAATATACGTGTCGACTGAACAGTCATAACATGGAACAATAGGACCGACAGACAAAGCTCACATAGAGAGGACACATGTACAATATACGTATCGTCACAAACATAACAAAGAGGACACACGTAATATATACGCATTGACTACATGCATTCGCAACATGGGACAAGAGGATGGTCCAAGACGACAAAGGGCAAGGCAAAAGGGTCGCATTGTACTCAACCACTAACAAGTGCAATAGAAGAAGACCACTGTCACAAGATGTTTTATTTGTGAATGAGGCTGATGGCAATTTTAGGCTCTCATGGGGGTGTGAAGAATAGAATGGGAAATGAAATGGGGAGGATAGAGATGGACAGCATGAAGTTGGTCTGTTTGCCACACGATTTGCATGACCAAAGTGTCCTTAGCATTGGGACTTTGGTCTGTCAGCCACACCCACAGATTTGTTTACATTACAGAGAGCCGTTATTTTTGCACTTCAGAGAGAGCCGTTGGCACAAAGAGGTGTTAGAGTCAGTGAAGGGACCTACTGACAAACAAGAACATGGATACCTATTAGTTTTCTGCCTCCAAACCAAGTCTAAAGGTCGACAAATATGGCCCCCATATATATAAATTATAACGACTTGATTGACATAGGGTAAACTGTACATTTGTGAGATCTGGTCATATTTACAATTTACAAAGTATTGACAATCTTGTTTACATCTATTGAAAATTTATTTACAAATTATTTACAAATCAGTTGGAATTAAAGTAGGAGTAGATAATTACTAGAAGCCACTACTGCCAGATGTTTTGCAGCAAACTAGACAGAACAAAAGTTGTTGCAACAGAGCAAGGTGTAGGTTTGAAATGAGGTGGCTTGTCTAAGCTTGGTTAGTGGGCACATGTGCCTCGCGTGCTTTGCACATGCCTTGCATGATAATCCACCCATTTTGGAAATAAGAAAAAAATTTAATGGTAAAAAGCATCAAAATATCACGACTACTCATGTACCTTTAACCAAAAAATAATTATTTACATGTCATTGCGCCTATGTACATGGTTGAAGTACATTTTATGATCAAAGGTGAAAAAACTGTCTCACGGAAGGAGAAGGAGAAGGGGAGGCAAAGGAGGAGGAGGGGGAGAAAAGTTGGCTCAGTTTCCCATACAACTAAGATTTTGAAAAATCTTGATAATTGTTAAGTTTCCAGTTAAGTTGCAGACATAGGGTTCCCTTAAAGTTTGCAGAAGCATGCTTGTAAGAACCTTTTGATGTTATAACGTTGTTCTTGAAAATATTCACATTGATAGGCAGGTAGTTGTAGTATCTTAAGACCGGTTGCAACCACGGCTACTATTTTTGGGTCGAGTGACAATTTTTGACCGGACTTCACCAAAATAGCAACTATACCCCCAACTTCAACGATGCATCATCAAGCAACAATGACACAGGCACTCTTCCCATAGAGGAGTGTCCGACCCCACGTCAATCTCAACAAACCCAAACTTGTGTTGCAAGTCTTGAGAGTGCTTGATCTTCTAGCAACGATGAGGTAGTCCGTCACTGCCAGGCCCACACTCTTTTGATGGTGATGATGAAGAGGTACCACCCACCAGTCTAAGTTTGGCAAACGTGTGAGACTTTGCATTGTGGCTTGTTAATCACTCATCCTCCACCCCACCCCACATTTGTTTCCTTACAAGGAATCTCCTTGGAGATATTTGATTGGTGTGCTCATGGAGCAATGACACTTTGCACAGAGGGATCATCAGTAGAAAATGTCACCAATGCAACAAATCTAATCACTGACAACATTCTTTGGAAGATCAACTGCCAGCACCTGATCTTGCATCTGTCCCTTGTGTAAGCCTCATTTCTGCCTTTGTCAATTTGTTAGAGATTTTTCTGCAGAACCAGGGTTTGTTGGAAGAGGCGAGCACTTTATGCTGGACATTGGCCAAGGTGGATTACGTGCGGCAAAAGTATTGGCGTACGAGAGAAAAAGACATGATGAGTCAAATCAAAATGTTTAATTAGAGCTGGGCAATCATTATTATTTGCCCTTGTTTGCTCTCAGCATTAAAATAAATCCATAGGCAACAAGCAGTTTGCTGACTACACCAAGTTAAAGACAAATCATAATTCTTAGTTCTTTGCTGCTGTCCACAGCAGTTGCCACATCAAAGCCTCCTGCAATTCCTTTTAATAACCGGTCGTACCTCAGGATCATTCATATACATCACCATTGTTACATTCCACGTGTAAGCAAAAGTAATATTTTGGAAACTGTAAATCTTGCAAAATGATGATCGTGGCTGCGCTTTCGAGGTCAGCTACTAAAACAATAGCAACCATATACTCGGACGATCACCAAAAATAATTAGCAACCAAAAAAATAGTAGCCGTGGCTGAAACCAGTCTAAGATTTTTCCATAAAAATAAATTAAATCAATAGAATCTAAATAATTTCTTAAGGTAGTCAATGAGATTCATCACAGAAATACCTGTTACAGCAAAAAGTGATGAAAACTGTCTCCATGGAGGAGGAGGAGAAAAATAGTAAAGGGCTCAGTTTACAACATAACTAAAATTCGGAAAAAATCTTGATACAACAAATCATTTTTCAACAAATTCAATATTTGGACTATTTCTGATTGTAGATCCAACAATAGTGTATGTCCAATTGATAATTATCTATCCAATGTTCATGGCCCCACAGTGCCACCAGTAGGTAAGGCAAGCTTTTTGTAGCAGGGGCAGCATCAGAAAGTGAAAGTATTCACATTACACATTTTCTTGTAGCTGCTATTAAAAAGGTTATGCAAGTGCTGTGGGCTATAAATATGACCACATGAGGGAGTATTATAATTGCTTTGCAAGTGGTGTGCGTTGCTCACTTTAGACTGGGTTAGTTGTGGTTATAGTATGATGTCACCATACAACTTTTCATACACTTTGTTCCGTTAGATAATACAAATATGTTTTTATTAGTATGCAAACTCCCAATAATGTTTCCCATGCAGGAAGAGTATATTGCAGCCCA